>JPKZ01002920.1:0-16777 GCA_000803305.1 Toxocara canis | reverse complement strand
AACTCCCCCCCCCCCCCCCCTCTCCCCGACTCATTTCCTCGATTTGCAACATCAGCGCAATATTGGCCCTACATTGTGTTCCGCTCGATAAAAAATCACTCTTCAACGACCATCGCAAAGTCGTAAGGATAAATACAGCTGCCCCTTCAACAGCCGAACGCATTCAGCAAACTCAATTATTTTCTAGATCAATTCAGCCGATAGTAGCAGTAACCCTGAAAAAGGAAGTCACTGAGCGCCATTTGCTTGCTCACCAGCCGACAGTGCCTCCGTATGCTCTTCGCCTGACTCCTTATCCTTATCCTCAGCTTCAGTTGCAGCTGCAATCCCACTTTCACCATCCTCTTCAGAACCTTCGTTGCGATGATTGGCAATAGGATTCTCTTCTGTCACGTCTTCATCATCATCTGCACGATCCAACGACAGCAACATATTTCGGAACTGAAAATATAGGTCAAGAGGGTCCCGGCACGAAATCACCCTAGACTAGTGAAACAACTTCCGATCATTAAGGAGCGCGAGTAAGCCCCTATCAAACAGAACCACGAATAATTATTTTTCGAAGACAGAATGCGAACTTCAGAACTTTACCGTACTGGCACTTTATCGCACCATCTACTAACATACCCCTTCCGAAGTTTCATCAACGCCGTCCGCCAGACCATCGCCGATACGAGCATTGTATATATATATGCATATATATATGTATATATATATATATATATATATATGTACATATACATATATATTACACATATATATGTGTATATGTACATATATATATGTATATATATATATACGTATATATATATACATATATGTATATATATGTATATATATGTGTATATATATATATATACAGTGAATTATTGACGTAAATAGAAACGAAAGCATTATGAACAACTACCTCCGGCTACGGCATTTCGATATGCTGCATTATTTAGTAGTATTTAGCTTAAAAAAAAGAACGAGAATAAAACTAGTCTGTAAGAAGACACGTACGTAGACAATCTGATTGGCCATGTTTATATGTCCGTTGACCGTGTCACGTTGGTGTGCCGCCTCAGGCCGCAATTCCTGAAGCGCTGTCTGTGGATAAAACATCGTTATATTCTTACGACTACTCAGCGCCTTCTCATATACTTTTGCAGCTTCCGATGGACTATACTCTTGCACCTTTCTGAAAAAAAAAACATCATTACGTTTCAGAAGTGAAAATTTTTGAGACATCAAATAAACGCATGCGTCAAAAAAAAATTCTCAACGCATTTTAAGTTTTCTAAGATTTCTGAAGGGTTTCACTGGTAAAAAATTACAAAGCATCTTGCCAGCCGAATTTATTTGCTTATATTAATGGTTCTACCTTTGATATCAACTCAAAAACACAATTACATAGCGGTTAACCACAAACCAATATGTTAAGAGCCGCCCGAAAACATACATAGCGAACGATCAAACGGTATAAAATAGTAGTGCTCAGTTTGAGCTCAGTAATTACTCTATTTTGCTTAATAAGTAATACACTCGAAAGACAATTTAACCACTTAATTAACTGTAGAAGGAAGAGCAGATGGGGGTGGGGGGAAGGAGGAGAAAATTTGACAATGAAATTTTCCGCAGCTTTCCTAGATGCCAAGGGGCAGGAAAACCAAAAGAAATGAGCAAGACTTTACAAAAAAAAAAACCATCAAGTGTGGTAATTAACATTTGGTGAAACTTTTATCACATATCCGATAGTTCTGAAATCTTGACTACATATCTATTCAATAGCATAAATGGCGGGGACCTCAAAAACACATTGCCGGAAAACAAATTCAGATAATCAAAAAACATAGCAAAAGGCAAAGAACAAGTTGAATAAAATAATTCAAAACATTGAATACCTCACGACAATCTTCCGAGAACAACCTCAAAACTGATGAGAGGAAGCTTCTGCGTTGTTGCCTATTAACCCGAAGACTTTGGTACAATCCGCTTAAAATGGCTTGTCCTTCATTTGTCATTTTTGGTACGCCATGCTGCATTCGTACAGCAGTACCCTTAGCACCTAAAAAAACTCATCATTAAATCTTCGTATATTCTCTCTTCTCTAAATGGTCCTCAACAGAAATTCGCTTACTGTACGGTGCGTATATGGAATCTATCTTCTTCTAAAACTGTTTCGCCTAAAAACTGCCGATGTTCAACAAAGCGGTCTCAAATTGATAAAGCTTTTGCTTAACGTGCTTAACGCCACGGAAATGAGCTGCCTGCAGTAGGCCGCCAAAATCAAAAGCATCGATTCTCAATAATCCAAGTTTTTCTGATAGTAAGTTGGAGCGGCAGCTAAAAAAACTTGCACCTCAACGAAGACGGAAAAGCCGCTTCCTCCTGCACCCCGTTCTGCATCAAATTATTTTAAGAATATTCACTTTAATATAGACCCTCCCTTCCTCCTTCCTTCCCTCTAAGAATGGGGAGGAGAGCAAGGCGACGAGATAAACTGGAACGCCCTGAAGCATGCTATGATTTTCGGCAACATGAAAAGGAATTTCTCGGAGCATAAAATGTTGATATTTCGGAGAAACTTTGGGAAAAGTTGTCCTTGGCGCTAATTTTTTGGCGTGTGTTGCACCTTCAATCAGCCCAAATATTCCCTACATCGAACGCTGTTCCGCGTACATCTTGCTCTCTCCCCCTTTCTTCCCCCACTATTTTACGTTGCAAACTGAACAGGCCATGCCCAAGATGGAGGATAAAATATTACCGGAAGCAGCCGATGGATCACAAGCACGAATTCCCCGCAGCGGTGTACCCTGATCCCTCTTAAGATGTCGCTGAAGACGGAATGAGCACCGAATTCCAGACACCGCTTTGCTCTGAATTAACAAAACTTGCTCTAGATTCACAAATAAATAGCAACCACCCAGTTACATATCATTCTTTAATGTAACAAATCAGTCGCTGCTGACGTCAGCACTATCTGACAAACTACAGGCGGTCGTGCAGCCTGTAGCAGACCGACTCGGAATCCCACACGCAACAACCGAAGAAACCACCACACGATAAGAACAAATGCTACGCTAGGCCATCACCGCCTGTGAAAATCGTCAACTCTCAGAATCCTATGCGAAAGGACGTACCTCGACAAAGCGACGCTCAGACTATCAACCCGGACAAAAGGATCACGACCACTCAATGTTACGTTTGAATGTCGCGCACGTCGCGACATATTCCTGAGTTTGCGGAAAAGAAAGCGACCTTCTAAAATGCAGTCGGTCCCACATGCATATGTGCGACGTTATTATACTGTAGAGAGCTGAACTATGATAGAATGTCACGCAAGAAGGCTAGACAGGAAAACGAAAAAGTTGGATTTACATGTTTTTTTGTTAAGCTTTACGAATTGTACAGCTAAGAAATGACCGCCCCTTATCTCGCCCATTACCTGCTCGCAGTATTTCTCTAGCTTCTGCTGCAGATAACTAACCACCAAACAGTACGAACAACGAGGCGCCGAATAACTGGTGCATAGAACTGCGCGCAGAAACTTGATGGCGCGAAAAAAATGGCGAAGACAACTGTTGCACGAAGAAATCAGACTTGTAACACCAAAACGAAAGGAAGCAGTTGCTACGATGTCCGGAATGCTCATAAATGCGAGATCATTAACACAACAGAAATTTGTGGAGATTCGTAATAAAACAATAGAAAAAGAACTTGACATCTTATGATTTCATAAAACACCACACTTCCCCACTCTACCTATTTAAATGTCGATGGCTTTGATATGTTTGCCAACAGCTGAGAAAAAAATGAAAGGCGGGGGGACATAAACAACTCAACTATACAGTGAAAGCTATCGGCTCCACATATCAACAAATAGTAGTAAAACAGTGAACTGTGAAATTTTACTTAATTTCAGAATCCACGACTTCCTGATACTCTGACACAAGATTCAAAAAAAAATTGCAAATCCACTTCGAACATCATTTGTTCCACCTCTGGTGCTCTATCAGAAAACATCTACAACTTTACCTATTTCCTACGATTTACCTATGACCTCAAAATGACATTCACGCATTGTTCAACTAAACAATCTGTGGCATACCTTCGATCATCAAAACATAGGAAATCATTATTCTGTCAAAATACAACATAATTCGCTTACAGGAACCATGCCAGCATATTTTGAGTCGATGTCCTTAAGCATGTTTTCCACTTTGTTACGAATGGCCGGAATGCGATCGGTGGACATCGCAATTAAGGTAGGAATCGATGCTCCCGGTGTCACTAAACCCTGACTCAACGTCAATACGGTCACCTGAAAGTTCAGAACGAGGGGTTACTGACAGCTGTCAAGCTCTCGTATACAGGAGCTCAACCAAGCCGACAATTAGCAAGTATCTCAACTGATGCGATTATCTGATATATTGGTCGCTTCTGCAAACACTATTCAAAGCCCATATACAAGTTCTCAGCCTAATATATGTACCGCTCGAACATGTTCTATATGTATTGGGATAAGGAGATTCTGTTCTCGATGGGAAGCGCTTCTCACACTTTCTCGTTGAGATCCCTTGCTCAACCGCTTTCCAGTAAGGAGATTCTGTTCTCGATGGGAAGCGCTTCTCACACTTTCTCGTTGAGATCCCTTGCTCAACCGCTTTCCAGTAAAGTTCACCTCCCCACCTTTCTCCCATCGGCCGAAACACTACGTATGGCTCCATTTGTAGAAGAAACGAAAGAAGGTCTTGACGGTTATGTCTCCCGTGTAAACTACCATCACACCACGATGTAAAAAAGCTATGACAAACCTGCACCGCAGCCGTTCTCACCGCATCTACCGGATTGTAGTATGAACTGAGCACCGCGTTCCAGTAGATTTGAATAATTGTTGAAGCCAAACCCGAATTAGCAAGTTCCATCTCCTTCAAATCCTGAACTTCCTTCGCTTTCTGCCCTGCAATTAACCTTCGTCTCACTACATTTTTAATTTCGTTTGGTTATCGATGATACGAAGTTAGCTTAAGCAATTCGACCAATAATCCAAAACCAAGCGAAGGTTATCCAAGCGTCGCACTTTTGCACGGTTATAACCGCACGTGAGCGACCTAATTCTTCTTTTGCCGAGAGAATCAGCGTAAATATCCAAATCTCAAACTTTCGCGTGATTATTCCCCCTCCTCTCCTCCCCTGCCCCCATATCCCCAAATCAGTCAAAACGGGATGGATGCGGATAAAGACGACGGCATGTCCATGTATGACATCATATGGACAAAGGAAGCTGAGATGATCGATAGCTGATATATATTAAGTTCTGGGGACACCCAAAATCTTGCAAGAATTTTACTCTCACCTTCAACATCGCAGAATTTTGGCACAACACAAGCCTGCCTTTGTTAATAAAAAATGGCTTAGCAAATTCTTTCTCAAAAAATATTCATTAAAGAGCGATTTCAATTTTCCCTTCCATTCCTCAGCAAAAATGGCTGGCATCTTTCATCGATTTTTAGTACCCGAAATAACGACAACGATTAATTGCATATTAATTAAAATAACACAACTGGCAGCAACGTTTTAACAAAAGTTTCCGACTTCAACAGAAAAAGCATAAGCAATGCATCAAGAAATGTACGCCACAAACAACCTAAACCCCATCTGTTCTGCAAAAGTTCCCAGCTCTAAAAGTCTGAAAAAATTTTTTTCTCGGACGAATCATTATAGAACATGAGACAATAATAACGGTTTTAGCTCCAATTGCAAAATCCCAGAAAAATTCATTATACTCTAAACTGCTATGACAATCACACCCTCATTAATCCCATCCTTCGACAGTTGCGCCCGAAATCATGCCTAGACTAATGTGCAAAGTTACCGTTGTAGTTTTGCGCCCCGATTGTTATCGTAGACCAGAAGTACCAAACCATAAAAAGTACTTGGTCGAAGAAAACAGAGTAAAGGTGGCTGTTGCAGGATTTCAAATAATTACTCAATTAAAACAACTCGATCTGTTTTCCCACATATTCCCCACACCCAATTATATGCCAGCACGTCGGTCCCTATACTTATTTTTATGACAGCGTGCCGACTATGACTTATCGGGGGCATCTAAAGCGGTCAAGCTTCGCTCGATATTTCAACGCTCTTATACTGAACTACCACTACTACCAGTTCGAGCGACCAAGTATTTTATTTTTTAATATTCTATTCTCTCATCCTACTCGAAACTCTTTTGAAAGTGTTTAACAGCATGCGTACCATTCCGTTCTCTCTATTCTAAACTGCCACCGAATGAACGAATAATGGTCCTTCAGTTATATTAATCCAAACGCACAACAATAGACGGAAGTTTCAAATGAGCATTTGTTGACGGCTACTGAATTTGTCATGCAACTGTCACATGGACATTTTTCATGTAACCATCGAAAGCGCTAATGACCGAAACTTATTTAAAAAAACACTAAGAATCATTATTAAATTGCTAAAAACTGAAAACAAAACAAAGGTTTATTGTACCGCTACGGCAAAAGAAGTTCAGATTGCATGTGGCGTTTATAACAAAGGAAAAAAGTACAGGAATGCCGTTAGACGAAAGGGAAATGAAAGGGATAAGTGTACGTGGCGTATGCAAAATTTAGCGTTAATTCAAACTTATCATCAAAGACACAACCTTGGATACGATCTGAAAAAGACAGAAGACGCTTAAAAAAACCAGAGTAAGAATAAACAACTTAACACCTTCTATTAGCATAAGCTGATAAAGACTGTTTTAAAAGCACTAAATGTGCCATAAAACGTGGCTCTGGCTTAGACCGCGATCATGGATGAGCGGTGATGTTTTCAAGTTACAACTAAAAGATCGTATTCAAACGAACATTTGTCACCCCCCCCCCCCCCCCTTCCCCAGCCGGCTTACCTAACTGTGAAGGCAGAGAATACTCATACACTAATCTGCGTGAACACTAGTAACTGAGTGAGTGCATAAGTTAGTCGAGAGCGGCATTCACAAGCGCCAGGAAAACAAAAACGAAAATTATGCTTGCTGTGCACTAAAAATTCTGGGATTCTTTTGGCTAATTCTGGGAAAAAGCTCATTCCCTCTTCCTACTTATATCCATGTTTCTAAACAAGTCAACCTGCAGGTTAAATTCAAAAGCTGACCCCCAGTCCCATAGCAGCTGACACCCGCATAAAGGTAAAATACGAATAGAAGGATTTTAAAGATTGACAACAATTCTAGTTAAAAGCCGTGATTTGTGTTAGATGTGCCATATTCGTACTCCTACATGCTATCTACAATTCGCGTAAATGTTCCTTGCGCTCTCAAGGAGTAAATTCGTTGAGCTACCCGTCGGACAGATCTATCTACACTTGGTATTCAATGCATATAATCGAAAAGACTAACATTCATCGTTGTTCTTAACCAGTTTCGACTCTTCAGCTGTAAGAAAAAGTTCGAGATTCCTGAGCGTCTGGATCTTCAGATTCAGGTACTCTTTATCATCCGCGTTCAACAACGTCACATACATATTGCGCATCTCACGACGCAGTAGGAAATCCGCGTGCGTTGCCGTGAAGTTACCTTAATAAAGCAATGCTTTGCTAATTAGAAACAAAGGATAAAAACTGACCAATATGTGTCGTACGAATGCGGAAATTAATTACAACAAATACTGCAAGGAAGCAGGCGTCGTACGGGCCTCTCTCTAGAAAAGGTGTTGTTTAGTACAAGAACGAATGTCCCAGTTGGTGAATTGGTGCCGAGGTGGGGACGTAAGAATATTGTTCATGCGTGCGAGTATATATCACCTAAAACACTAATTCTCCCCCCCCCCCCCCCCCCCCCCCCCCCCCCGTTCATCCACAAATGAAAAACACAACATTCAAGCGAACTCAAAAAACTTACCCAACGAATTCAAAGCCTTCATCCTGATCCCGCCATCACGATTTCTGCAGAAGAACGAGAGTACACTGAAGACATCTTCCTTGAAAGGTTGCGGCTTTTTAGGCGTTGTCTGATCACCATCTTGTATTGCTATCTGTTCGTCACCCACACGAGTATGATTTGTTGTTGCCGACGCATCGGCGTTTGTCGGTCGTAGTGGACAACAGTAGGTCGATAAATTCTTTCGCGCTTCCGTATCACTCTCCAGAATTGCATCGACATCGAAATATCGACACATCAATCCGATTGAATATAGCGACCTAAACCGGCAAAAATATCTTTCACGATCTTCCGTTTGGCAATAATTAAAAAACAGTCCCCTCCTACAACTATTTTACTAACCTCGCTCTCTCTCCTCTCGTCTCAACTTTCACCCAATGTCCTCAACTGTTTCGCCCTTCAACAGTCAAAAGCAGTCGTCCCGGACAACATACCGCGATTAAAGAAAATCTCAAAAAGTTCCGAAAACAGAAAAGACAACTCTTTCCCTACCACTTTCTCTCCATTAAGAAAGACCTGCCAAAATTTATGCAGGTATCGGCCTTATACTAAAAACCGCTATAGATGATCACGCAGTACAGCACAATGAGATGAATTATTAGGCACCTCCGCAATTTACGACATCAACAGTAACATAACAATAAGGCGCTACACGATTTTTGTGAGAAAAAGCAAAAAATGTGCAATGACCGACAAAATTGCACACTATTTCTGTTATGCGGTAGGAAAACCATTTGCTGCCGAATATAAAGATCTTCTATCCATTAACTTGGAAAATTGAATTTCACGGGTTCTATTCAAGCGCACATACTCAAGAACAAGGGTTCAAGCCCAATCAACTGCAAACGTTCTGAAAATAAGAATGCAAAATACCTTTGAACAAGAGGCCCCTTCTCCGGTGGAATGGAATGTCCGGATTTGTTTTCAACGTCGTCCTTCATCTGATTCAAAAACTCTGCAAAGAAAGCACGCTATGAACATGGGCACTACACCCAAATTCCGATTCAGGTTCCGGGATCCATAGGCTTTTGTGCGCAGGTCCCAGCCTGATCCAGGTTTCGGGTCATCAAAAGTATGCCTTCAGCACTGAGAGAATTTTAGTTTCTTCTGGATCCAGAGTCTCAGAATCCAAGAGCGTTCTAGAGTTCCGGCTACAGTTTTTAGAAGCATTTCTCCTTTGAAGCAACAACACATACAGCGACTCGGTGAGCGACAGCGACAATAGCCACTGCAAAAAAAAAACCAGAGGGAATATGTTAAATGCATCCCCATAAATAGGACGAGGTAATAAAACAGTTATTTTCGTGGCATCGCAATGATAACATGATAATTTCTGAAAGTTTAGTTATTTCTTTCCCGTTTCATATCTCTCAAATCTTTATGGACTTTCTGAATAACTATACACGTAATACACGTTTACAACCATACTTCTTACGGCAACCATATTTCTCAGGTAGAACACAAGTATCTTTCCCGCTCCACACTCCCAAAGATTTCGGGTGGTCGCCACTTTTAGTCATTTTATGCGCTACGAATTTCTGCTTCGAACTCTTCAAGCCCCTCACCTTTCAAGCAAAATCATAAGCTGTGAAAGTAACTCATCAAAAACATGCTTTCATCTATCAGCAGATACTAAAGGCGTCGAAAATTGTTTCAAATCTCCCGAAAATTCTAAATTTTTTAGTTTCCTTTCGCGACTGTCAATTTGTCGGAGCGAACCCAATCCTTGAAAATCCTGGAATTCAGGCGTGACTCCATCGCTGAAGGGGATGGGACGCCCATATCATATTCAAGTGATATTCTGAAGATTACGCTCGCGGAACGCAACTCAGTTATCAGTTAATAAATGAAAGCAGTAGATAGAAGATGGTAGTAAGTCTCTGCAATGCACGGGCGCCTTCTTGAAGAATGTGCGAGCGTGAAGGGCCCGTAAACAATATAACGTTTCGAACATATTCTACGGACTTCCTTTCGTTTCACATGCCCCACCCCACACATGATCAGCGGGATGAAGGGTGCGGGGGAGGATGGAAAAGAGTGGGAGCGAGAAAGAAAGAAGGAAACTTCCCAAGTATAATCCCTGTAACTGATAAAAAAGTTCGAAAAATGGATGCATTTGATATGAAGTGCAGAACCAATTACTACGAAAGCATCCAATTATGAAAACAGTCTAAAGAATAATAAATGAACTATGTAAAAAATGAATAATGCTCTACACAGCCTATGTTACGTAACTGTACGGAGATAAGGCAAATGAAACCACTCACTGAGATAAGAGAGGAAAGTGTCAATAACGGCTGGCCGTCGTTTCTTCCATTTATTGTAAATAGCCGAAATGCATGCCAATGCAGATGCAATAATACGCATGCCGCTGTCCTTGACCAGTGTACACAGACCCTCATCGAGAGATTTTAGAAATGACTCTGAGGGGTGTTCCATCAACGGCACTACCCTCTCCAGCATGTTGATCACCTCAAATGACCTCTTTTCTTAACGTAATAAAAATTTAAGCATGCAGATTTCATTTTTATGTCATTTAACACAACAAATGATATACAAGCGCAGTTTAAACACGCCAGATTACCATGTCCCGCATCCCTCTTCCACCAAATTCTGCGTTTTTGGTCGTTACTTACCCGAAACCGGGATATTCGCCTTCGCAGTTTTCAGTTACGGGAAGAGGGAGATGACAGGAGGCGGTAAGCTCACGTATAAGCGACATGAACTCTGCGGAAGAAAGAACAAAAACAGATCTGCGTACATCGTCAAACACATTCGGAAGGGCACGACGAAGCGACTGGTGAATGTTAGAAAGCCAGAGAGAACTTTTAAAAGAACCTTTCTTCATGCTCTCATTCCGTTCCATCCCTTTATATGAAGATTATCACGTACAAGATGCGTCGTCTCGAAGGCCTTCAGGAGGAACCGGTTAAAAAATAAGGTGAAATGGTACATCAGGAAAAAAATCGAAGCGCGAAAGCTCTTGCAGCGATTTTCTTGGAACCGTCGGCAGTAGAAACTCCAAAGGCACATGCATTTGCTCGTTACTTGCGCACAATAGAGCAAGAAATTTCATTACCGCTCAGAACAAATCCCTCTCACCTTCCTACACCTCATGGGTTGGAGGAAAAGCCTAGACGGAACAAGATCTTCCAAATTTTAAGAAAATGCAATCAGTCGCCTTCCCAGTCACAGAGGAACTGAAAATAAAACAGGTGCAAAAAGACAACAAACCTGGTTCATAACCTGCTGCTCCGATGGGCTGTTGATGTTCATGGACAGATACGGCTGAAGCGTTTCAGCGTGTTTGACCATAAGATCAGGTCGCACCTTGCTGAACAGTGAAAGTGTTGTCAGACACGCCAACATGCGCTCCTGATGCGATGCATGTGCGGCTGCTGCGTTCAAAGAAGCACTCTCCTCCACCGATCCATTTACCTTTGACTCATCTAAAACATACATACGGAATCCCTTGAGAAGACAAATGCACAGGGCGGGAACCACTTTACTTCACCGGGCAATTCCGCCTTTCCCCCCTCCTGACTCAACGCTTAAGGCAGCAGTACTCAACTCGAAGGCGACTGATGAAATCGGAAAGGAAACCGTATTCGGCATATCACGTTAGTAGCGAGGTTTTCTTGTCAAACTACAGTATCATAAATAATGACTGCGCAACGGAAACTAGGAAGCCAACATAGCATTAAAAGTTTCACGAATCTCCTCTCCGAAACCGTTAACGCTTGGTTCACATAGAATACCAAGTTAAAAACGACCAATCCATGCATAAGCTCGCTCGACATAAATGCAAGAAACGCATTTCAATTATGAAAAAAATTAAACGATAAAATAAGCAAAATTTTACCCGACGCAATTTTAGAGTCGAGCGTCAACACATTATCAACGAGTGTGTCCACCATTTGCCTTGATGCACTAAGCAGAATACGATCACCGCTCTTCAGAAGACAATTGAGAAGCTGCTCAAAAAATTCCACTGAGTTCTCCTTCACGCATATTTGTACCATTTCCGTCATCGACATCACCTGTAATTTGAACAAAAATGAATAAAAGTCACTTTCTCATAATCGCACAACTACAAGCCTCCCCGCCCGGCCGTTGGCTTATTTTCTGCGACAAAAATTCTACTGTTACTAGATGCGATCGCAATGACCGAGAAAAGTGACAACCATTGTAAAACACTGTTGTGTTACATGTGGCCATCATAATAATGACCTAAATGACCGTTTGGACATAAATGCAGTGAGGACAAATTTTTGTTAATGTTAAACAACGTGGATGATTCGCGAGATTTGTTCAACCGTAGCTCCAGTTTTATTCACCGCACTGGAATCTGTAATCTCTGACTGAATTAAACAGTAAAATAAAGATCCTAAAAGCACTCGAATCTTACCTTTCTAATGAGCGTTGCAGAGTCGCGTTCCCGCGTAGGCTGAAACCAGAGTGCTTGAAACGTTTCGACGGTAAGTTTCTTGACACCCTCCTCATCGGTTATTCGCCGCACAATTCTCGACAACATCTCAGGAACCTTCTCGAAGTCGGGTTGCTTCTCACACATTTCGCGCATTATACGAATAACTCGTTTGCGTACAGCCACTCCCGAGTCCTTTAACACTCTTATGAAAAGCAATTCACAGAACATCAAATGTACCGGATAATAACGAACCGAAATCCGTAATTTNACCCCCCACCTCTTTTGAGCTAGCGCGCTAAAATTTGAGGATGTTGTTCGAGGTTACACAACTTGTACATAAAAGAAGAATACTTGACTCTTATTTTTTCTCAGCGCTGCAACGAAAACTGCAATTGGATTGGTTCTCTGATGATGCCAAAAACCGGCACATGCGAAGCAGATGTGAATGGACATGAGGACTCTCTGCGACTTTTGCATAGTGACAATCTTCGCAGACTGTAAAGCGACAATGTACGAAAATTCTGCATCGACAATTTGCTATGCATCCGCAAAGCGGATGACAAGTAAGATCTCCAAACATTAAACGCTTTATCATCAGATCACACAAATTGCGCGTCTCATTTCCAGTCTGCAGCAATACTGAAAATATCCCATTTCTCCTCTACCCAACCCCGTCAGCTTATCACAGACTTACTTAAAAGCAGCGTAGGTTTCATACGTACATTGTCAAGCAGTAAAACACCAAAATAAAAACGAACCTTGACTCTCTCAATGAGAATTTCGTAATACTGTGGCAGCACATCAGGCTTAGCGATAACGTATTTACCAACCAACTCGATAGTTGCCTCCCGTACCGCTGCATTTGAATCCATCATGCGGACATGCACAGCCTTCTGAACCTCTGGCTACAATTCAATAAAACCGGTTACACATTAGTTAAAATGGTCGCAATCCGGCTATTCAGAGGAAAAAAGATGAACACCTTCCATCCCCTCCCCCTCACTTCGTTGGACGCAATAAGGAGGAAAGATGAGACACAATGGGAATGAATGAGGCAGATGTTTTTCGGTTATACCTCGTATTTTCAACTGAGCCTGTGGTTAATTATGAATTAAAACACAAGGAAACAGCCAGTGAAGAAACGATCCTATAACCACCAATAAAATTCCAATGGGATATCAGTTCCCCCCCCCCCCCCCCCCCCCCCCAAAAAAAAAAAGAAACAAGCATGCATACTTTTCGTTTGTGCAGCACTCACATATTTGTTTATTTAAGTGTTTAATGTCACAATGAAACACCCTAAACCCATAAATTCTAGTCTTGACCACCGTAGCATTTCATATCAACAGAAAAAAGGTGCGAGGGAGGAATTAATCTGTGGCGATCAGATGTCGCGATCAGACAAAACATCAAGCGCTTACGATTCTGAGAACCTCGGGGTCCGACTCGATTATAAGCGTTAAACAGCGCATCGCCTTTGTGCGCAGTCCGACCGCACCCTCGATGTGAATACCCATCAAAATCTAAAATTCACGATGAGAAACTAGAAAAAACCGCGAAGCTAAGCACATCGAAAATTCAAACAGCAATAAACAATATTAATGATATAACTTTTTTCGCCATTCGGTCTTCGCACTTTAGTTGGTATTTTGAGGAGATTGATTTTCTGATGAGAGAAAAATCTTTGGTTCTTTTCAAAATCTACTAAGTAGTCCGACCAGTTCTCCTCCCCTCCCCCTTCCATAAGTCCCGCTCTGGTTATAAAAGCTCATGAATGGCGCCAAGCAGTACAGCCGGCTGCCTACGAAAGACATGAACTACCGATGAAAAAAAGTTTACCTGTTTCAGGTACATATCAAACGACTGGCTGAACTCTCGGTTTGATGCCAAATACTTCACAAGCCAAACCGCGTCACTGTCCATGAGGATATTACCTGTTCGCCTGAAATGCACCTAGAAGAATATCTTGGGTCGTTCATACATCAATTCAACTTATAGAATGTTTCATCCAAATAAAGATACTACCAAAATCATCTGCGAAACGATCGATCCTCGGCAGGCCTTCATATTAAACCGCTTCGATACGAACCGAGGTCGAATTTTGTTCAAACGTTCAAATTCATTCACAAATAGTCATTTCAGTTGTGCAAGTGCTGTTCATTGGCACCATAAATTTATTACTGGATTTGCTAGACCAATCCCCTTTTACGAGTCTTCGATTAGATATTTCTAAAACTAAAGAAACCATTATCCTAGTCTCATACCGCGCAGACTAGATCCCGTAACTGGGCGAATTAGCCACCCTCTCCCTCCCCTCCCCTTCCCCTTAAGCAGATCTGCTCGTCTTTACAGTTCGAATTTTCGCACAACTACTCTCCTTAAAATGGACGGAAAATGGCAACTTCCACTTTTTTCGGACTGAAGCTCTGTGCGACTTCCCAGGACGCCAGGTTTTCTTAAGACGCTATCTTCCCCTTCCGAAAATTTGGTGGATCAGCCGAAGATGTTAAGATATGACACACACCCAGTGTATTACAAAGCAAAATTTTCTACTCCGTTCGTCCCTTCGATTTAGGCTTGCTGAAACCATGTTATACAGCCAAACAAGTAAGCACAGAAGGGAACAATAAAACTAACGCGATATGTTCAGCGCGTTTTCTCATTTGTTTCTTGTCAGCCGTTTTCATGAAGAAGTCCTTCATCAACTGGCACCTTTCTAATACCTGAAATACAACAATGCAACTACAGGTCTAAAAAAAAGCGAAATTCCAATAATAGCGAGCTTCTCACTTCACCAACAACCGCAAAAAGCCACGCCGATCACTGTTATTCACCGAACTGCAATTTCCTCAATTTGTTAAGAAATCTGCATCTTTCATTATGCTTGTTTCATGTTGTACAGACCGTCCGCTCTCACAACTTCTCCGCACATTGGTGCGTGCAATAACCCTTCTAGTCGCACAAGTTAACATTTAAACTATAAATCAGACGAACCGATCACCAAGGAAACAACCGTGACCACAGATACACGCGTACATATATAGATAATATATATGTGCATATGTATATATATATGTATATATACACATATATATGTGTATATATGCACACAATATTATTCATATATACATACGTGTACACAACTTCTCCGCACATTGGTGCGTGCAATAACCCTTCTAGTCTCACAAGTTAACATTTAAACTATAAATCAGACGAACTGATCACCAAGGAAACAACCGTGACCACAGATACACGTGTACATATATAGATAATATATATGTGCATATGTATATATATGTATATATACACATATATATGTGTATATATGCATACAATATTATGCATATATACATACGTGTGTATACGTATAAAGCATGTATATGTACGTATATGTGTATTTATACGTACATATATATGTGTATTTATATGTATATATATGTAGGTATACATATATATAATTTGAACATCCCAAACATAAGCAAGAAGTAAAATATACAAATTGTACAAGAGATGTAGGAATAAGTGGAAGCAAATGATTAGCAAATGATCTTACACGCTCGGTCTTCTTTTCGAACTTTCTTTTCTCCTTGTCGCTCAGTTCCGAACTGCTGAGCGCTTGCTTCAATTTTTGTTTAGCCGATTCACCTTCTTCATAAACCTCTTTGTACCATTCACCCACGTAGAACATTACTGCGTACTGAAACGTTATTTTACTACTACAACCGAAAGTGATATAGATGTGTAGAAGGACCACAAGGGTAATAGCGTAACGAGAAAACTGCAACAAAATCCCGTTGCATTGTTCATGACCATCTTGTATTACGCATATTCACGACGAAAGCATAACCCGGCGAAACGCCGAATAAACGGAAGCCCTTGGTTTTTCGGAGAGGAAGGGAAGGGATCAGGGAAAGGCTGAGAGAGGCAGACAGGGGGGAAGGGGGAAAAAAGAGGAAAAACCGAAAAATACACAGAAATAAGAAAAATGGAATTACGAAATGGAAGACAGCACTGCATGAGAGGTAAGTCTCAGAGCGCTGGAAATAAACTTATCAGATATGGGGCGAGAAGGTGGCGGTGGCAACTGAATGGGAGAAGGAGAAGACAAAACAGAATGAAATGTGACCCACAAATTAACCCAAAATTTAAAAAATAAAAGTTGACTAACCTAAACGTAAAAAATAAGGTTAACAAAAAGAAACCTCAATGGAAACATCAGCGTCTCCTTTCTTCTCTACGAGATAGTCGATCAGAGCACGTTGCACTTTACGCATTTTATCCGCACCTGACATCTGAAATCCACCCAAAAATCATTTTCACGTACTCTCTTAAAACTTCAAATAGAAACATAGAAACCCCCAAGACTGCCGCTCCCAACAGAGAAGCTTTTACTGAACGGTACGTGCTATATTCCAAAATAT
>JPKZ01002919.1:73511-84690 GCA_000803305.1 Toxocara canis | reverse complement strand
TACTCAGGGTGATATATCGAGGAAAGAGTCGAATTTTTAATGGAAAAAAGGGGAAAATTTCCCTTCAAGGAAAGTGAAAGGGGAATCTATCGTGTTTCCGGTCAAGTTTTTGCCAGCGAAACGTATGTATGTTGTCGTTTGCGCGTAAACATCATAGGATTATAATTTTGTGATGGTTTTCAACCAAACTTAGAGTTTGTCCAAATGGACTTTATCGGCATTTTTTGCTAATCTGTTAGGCGTTTATGCCTATTGGAAAGCGATGCAAAGAATTCAGAAGTATTGAGAATTTTTAGGGAAAGAACCGTTCCCTCACCCCCCTCCCTCCCCCCCACAAANNNNATAAAAGTGTGAAATTTTCCACACCAACAATTTCGGTGCATTTAGCATTTGCATTCACTGTGTTCTTTTTTTGCAGATTATTCCTCTAGCAGAAATTCTCTTGCAAATGTATCTTGCAAAAAGTCATTTAAAAAAAACAAAACCAAAGCAGTACCCTAACAACGTGCCATTGCTTCTTGTGCGTTTAATACGCGCAGGATACATTTCAAATTATAAAAGTGTTTTAATTATTGCATTGCAGTCTAGAATCAGCGATGATCATCTCGATTCACATCCAATACGAAAACGGTATTTTTTTTAAAGCAGTGCATCTGCAAGTGTTTTTGCAATCTGTATATCTTCAGCTGTAGTAGGAGATTTTTGTTGGTTGTTTTTTTTTCGTCATAAAAGTGCATATTAGCTGAGAGATGTTGTAGCGGAGTGGTGTACGTATGGTCGTTTAGTGATTAGCCGTATGTGCTCTTGCGCATTCCCAAACCAGAGATCAGCGCTGCTGCTTTCTCATTGATTAAGTTCGGTGTTCCGTTTTAGGGAAATTAAATTTCGTTTTTTTTTTATGCGGTTGTCATTTCATTGATTGTCGGTCGCATTATGTTGTCTGCTGGCATGTCATTTTGTGACGCATTTTGATTAACTTCATTTAAAACAAATAACAATTGCAGCCATAACGTGCCTGCCTACAAATTCAGCCTTCGATAGAATATAAAGGGGACAGAATTGAACAGCTGTGACTCATACGGATCGAAAACGTTAACTCCGATGTGTGACATTCGATGTTATGAAAAAGGAGTTCAGCTTCTTTTTATCTCAGATTTTAAAAAAAAAAAAGAATTTCACTGACTCAGATCCCTTTAGGAAGTAGAAGTTGGCCGTTGAAGTCTGCTTAAGACTAACGGAATAGGAACCATTAAATTTCTCGGAAGGGAGTTCTTGCCTATCGTGATGACCACTCAGACAGCAAATAGCAGCAGATCTCATTGATACCTATTAAGAGAGCTCTTTTTGGATGTTTCTATACGTCGACCACCTTTTGTATGCTCGTGACAGATCCTCATCTCGTATACCATCCAAACCTTTCGTCTCATGCGACTCACTGACTTATTGAAATCTTCAGAAAAACGGCTACTGGGTAGAATTTTTTTTAGACAGATTATGCGAGCTATTGCCCCACCACGTCCTATGAATGATCATTACCACAAGCATATAAATGTTGGCGGCATTCGAGTAAATTTGATAGAATGCGGAAAGTTTTACGAAGGTAATAAAATTTCAAAAAATCCCTTGAAAAACACGGAGGTTTATGATTTACACGGTGAAAGAAGTGACCTATGGAAATGCCTTTAAGTCATATATGCGTATTTAAATCATCGATTTACTTGCAAGATAAACCGATTACCTCGGTTAGTAGTTTAGAGAGAGTGTATATATGGTGGAACGTGCAAGAGGTTGAACGGCCAGTTGTAAAAGAAAGCACTTGGTATCATTGCCGCTCAGAAATGTTCATATCGTAACACAAAACGGGAACCGATTGTTTACCGCATATGTTGCATACTCGTTTACTGTATGTGTTGCATACTCGCTTACTGTACATGTAGCATGCCCCTTTACTGTATATGTTGCATACTGGTTTACTGTGTATGCTGTGTACTCGTTTACTGTACATATTCCATACTTGTTTACTGTCGTTCTACTCACTGCTTTATTTCGCTCAAATTTCTTGTAACAAATTGCAGCATTCGGGGTCGAGGCTATCCAAATTCGTTTATATGTTTGCCGTACGAGGCTTTAAAGATGTTTCTGTTGTGCACATTTACTGGCATACATTTTTGCTTCCTGTATTAATTGATTTCCTGAACTTAAGCTTTCAAAGCCATCGTTATGGTTGAGTTTTGAAAAAAGTAATAGGGGGTTCTGATGGTCAAAAAAATTGATAGAACCGATTCGAGCGCCAACAATGAAATGTCAGAAACACCGAAGACCAACCATGGAAAAAAAAGCAATGGGTTGCGTTTGAAGTGAGCGTTTCTATGCTGTTTCCACCTTACTGCACGAACAGTTGCATGCGTCGGTTATTCTCTTCTGTGCTTTTGTGCGCTTATTTCATTGCTAGCTAAAAGAATTTAAACAAGGGGAATGTTTAATTAGCATTGAATAGAGTGGAATATGTACATAGCTATGAAATAATATTATGCAATGTATAAAAACAGAAACACCACCAAATTACTATCCTTAAGCAAACCAATCTCGTAAAGCGTTCTACACACGTTGGCTCAGTGCATAGACGAATTAAAAATAGAATTTCATGTAGTCGAATCGTTTTCGAGTAATAGAGTATGTTGTGGAGCAAATGCCGGAAGCTAGGTGAAAAATGCTCTACCAGAGGAGACGCGCGAACAGTGCTCAATTGGTAGCGATTTTAGTAAAAGACCTAACAATAAATCGGGTATTAATCGCTGTGATCTCAAGTGTGTACTGATTAAATATTTGCTGTCGTTGACGGCAAGATGGTTGAACCCGGCTACGAATTATCACGAATTCACCAGCTACACCATAGGATAGGGTTTCAATTGGTAAGATTTGTAATATTTTAGCTAGGCGGAATGGAGACCTCTATTTTCAAGGCGGAATAAATTTTAGTGGAGCAAGGGAGGCGGAGGAAGGGTTTAAGGAGGTTTTGAGATCACTGAATTGGGGGGTGGAGAGGGCGAGACTGAATTCGACATTGCTTATGCAAACTTCACTATCGAGAGAGAAGTGGGGGAATGGAGGGGGGAGGGAGAGGAGAGGACTGGATGTGAGGAGAGACTGTATGGGGAGATGGTCGGAGTGAATTCGAGTGTAACGATATTTAATGAAATGCCTTCTGATGAATGTCGTTCTTTTTTAGTGGAACGCAGTCATAGTAGATTTGTTTCCGGCGAATACTTCACCCATATTGTAGCAAAGTTCGTCTGTACTTCAGATCAGTGATTTCGTTGCATGCATTAAGGGCATTCGTTTCAGCAGTCTTCCTTCATGGACGAGGGACGTGCACCGGATTTTGTGTTCTTTTACGGTGCCTCCAATGAGTGTTGCATTAGTTCCGATTTCGGTTGACCGCTATCTCAAGGTGAGTTTTTCGTTTTCTTCCGTATATGGCCGTTGTTTCTAGTGTCGGTGTGAGAGAGAAACAAGGATAAATTTCCGAATCAGTCACCAAATGTTCGTCGAATGTGCTTCCGGTACCAGCACTTAAGGATCTTTATTAAACTCAGCACGATTACCATCGCCCCAAAGGAGTGTTTTGCAGTGGCAATCCATGGGCAACCCGATATTAAAGATCGCACTAAGTATGGGCATCACATCTTCCTTATGCCGATTCGTAAACCTAGTGTCTCGTTTGCCCTGCATGCAGCATCAGATACGACATTATCTCTGCAGTTGCTCACAGTCAGCTTTTTTCCAGGGCGAGTCGACTGCCCACGAGCAACAAAATTCGGGTGATGAAGAAAGGAATCCCATTCCTTTTGTTCGATGGTTTTTTCGATTTAGAGAATACATGTGCAATCCCAACAAGAGTTTTCAAAATAAAACATATCGCCTTTTTTCGCAGCCACCTATACCTTGCTATTTGGAATTGCAGTGACATCTTTTTATATGACATCTTTTGCCTTAGGTGTGCCCAAGATTAGTCCATTTTTTTAAAAATTTACACACTCACTACAAGATTCATTAAGGTGATTGAAACGTGATAAATCATTGGTCGGTACTTAGCACTCTTTTAGTTTGCTATATACAGGTGAACGCATTAGCGTTAGTATGAGCTAAGCTTGTTTCATATTTCCACTTTCTTTTCGTTGTGCTAAACATGCATTTCTTTTACATAGCTCCAGAAGGTTATTGGTCGATCAGTTTTTGTTAAGTTCATTGCGTGCATTCATGTGTGTTTTTATGCTTGGAAACTGTACTGGATTTATTTCATGATTAGGAAGAATGTGGAACTGACTAGAAAGTTTTTCAAAACTTGTAACAATCGCTATTTCACACTATCATGTCGACCTTATCCTTCGATTATCTGGCTTATTTCCTTTAACAAATGGAACCAAAACCGGACCGAGGGGCTCACATTGGAGCTAAAAGTCCCATCTGCGCCGTTGTTTACTTCATCTTTATGTGAGAGATGCATGTAGAGAGCAGAGGAGGAAATTAGCTTTCTTTACCAGCCAAATGGAATCAAAACAGATATAAGGTCTGTACGATGAACGAAAGAGTGCCCTGTCCTCCTCACCTTTCCTCACGTTTTCATGCAGAAAGGAAGCGGGAGAATGGAGATTTGGTGGTAATCGCTGTTTTAGCCTTGTTTAGGAACCAATTGAAAACATAATTGGCTTATTAAGTTGTCATTGTGGATCGAGCGTTCCTCCCTTGTCGCGTCTTCGCTAGCTTTCAAAATCTCTGTCCTGCTTTCTGTCCTTTTCTCTCATTCTGTGTCGTTACCACTTCGTTTGCGCTGAGGGGTCTTCGTTGACAAACTCCTTGTTGTTGAAAGATATTTGTGCTCCTTCGCATGTCCTGTGAATATATTACGCTCTTAAACACAGCACTCTATTAACGCTAGACAGCACTCTATTAACGCTATTGATCGGGCTTGTATAGAATAGGAGAAATGCTTCTTTTCATCATGCCTTGACAGACATCGCGCTACAGGAAAGTCGAGGGTATTGATACGAAGAATGCGCTACTGGCTATCACCGCTGTTAATTCTGTTGGGTATAAAGGGAAACCGAATGAGTTAGAGTATTCGAATTTAGTTGTAGAAATGAATTGCTGCCATTAATGTTTTCTGCTAAAAATGTTAGCTTAGGGAATTGGCGATGTGAGGTAGCAGTTCCAATAGCGTGCCATTGTTGATCATCAGGATGTGACCAAGCGTGAATGAAAGGTGGTTAGATGAAAGATGACATCCGCTCACCGGTGCATGTCAAGTGTTCTTCTTTTCATTTCTCTGTAACCTGTCAATTTTTGTAACAGTAGGGGATTCTTGTCAGTAGCTATCATTATCGTATATTACTGGCCGTCAATATCAGTAAAATTCTAGCAATGTGGCCTCTAAACGAACCAAGTTGACGTTCGTTGAACACGGTCACCACAATGATATCTTTAGTGATAATAACTATCGTTTTGCTCATGCGATATGACTGAACAATTTAGTGAGCAGTAGAAGATGGTGACTATCCTCTATAGGTTTTCATTCATAGACGGGGAAAAAGCCTATGAAACGTCGCGAGAGGAGTATAAATGATTGTTGTTTCAGGTTTGTCGCCGCAACGTGAGCAAGATCAGAATCAAAACGCCTATTCCTTTAGTGTGTCTTTTCGTCGATTTCTTCCCTGTGCTCACGCTTTTCACGTGTAAAGTGCTTCACGTCGCGGTTTGTTGCTAATTTTGAAATTTACTGAGATGAAGTGATATCAGTCGCTTAAAAACATCTGCATGCATCGTTTCGAACACTTGTCTGAATATGTGCGCATCCCGAAACGGCATTTGTGCACAGTGACATTCTACAACACTCTCTTGCATAAGTCTACTGAGTGCTGCAGTTTCTAAACCACTAGTGCAACTATGGTGATACAGAGAGGTGAGAATTCAGAATAGAAATAGGAACGGTGATTGTTCGTCATTGATGTTTCTTCGACAAATGTGAGTTGCGAATGTCTGCCGAGAACGACGACGGTACGAACACTTTCGAAATTTGCGGGCTGTATTCTGATCGCAGTTTCTTGGTTTCTGACTTATAAAGTTCGACTTTTGTCCCTGAATTGTTATAGACGAAAAATTCTTTTCAATGGGGGTACTCCCGTCTTCGGCTCGGCTGCTAGCTTCACCCTTGCTAAGTTGTTTTGATCCTTGAACCACAATGAGTGCAATACATTTTACGTGAACCACAATAATTTATAAGATAGCACAATGGGCATGTTGTTAAATAGCAATTAACTCGTCATGCTGCGTTCTCGCTTACCGATAATTCAAGAAGTTTACTGTTTCAGGACCGTATAACGAATACGCTCTATATGGTATTAATACCGGTGGGCTCGCTGTTGATAGTACTCGCATGTAATATCGCATTGTTTGTTTCAATATCTCGACACGCGACCGTGGTGGCCACATTTGAGAACAGACGACGCATCAACGAGACACAGCAACTCGCTAGGGCAACATGCATCCAGGCTGCTACTCCGCTCTTCATGCAACTCCCCTCGCTGCTCGGCATTTTCAGCATCATGGGCACTGACTTGGTATATTCGTTTACTTTACTTTGTGTAATGTTCCACTGTATGATGGTAGTTTGGGTATATTCGTTTACTATAGCGTCGTTATGCAAATCGAAATGATGCAGCCAACTATCACGTTCACCTTCACACATTGTTCCAGCCTGTTGTTGCAATTAATCTTACAAAAAGTTTCTGCTAAGCTATATATCCTTGGTTGACTGTCAGGAATGTCGAAGTAATGATTCTATCGAATTTTATCGGAGCCTTATAAGCCATGGTTAACGCACCATCAGTTCCAAGTGATATAGAACGGCGAGAATTGATTGGAGAGAATTTAGGAAAAGCTACATTTCTTAATATTTTAGAAAATTAACATAATATCTTATCGCTATTTAGATCATTTTCGCAAATGCATAAATACGTTTTTCCAGACGGGAAATGCATTGATCTGGCACCTCGCCAACTTGATTTGGTTCCTCATGTTGCTCAATCCACTTGTTGACGCTATTGTTACCCTACTGGTTGTGAAGGCTTACCGACGCGCCGTTAAGTTCGTTATTTCTTTAACTGATTTCATTTTTGCCGTTAACCGGTTGGTCAGTCAACGTCACAAGCTAATAAATGCTAATAGGTCTAATGTTCTGCCTGTTTTGATCGTATGAACGCAAGCCTTGAAAACGAGCGATACTACCTAATGAGTTTTGTCATTTGTTAGCTGAACGATCCGAGTGTTTCGCATTTTTTCTTGCTCGTATTGGTCATAGCCAAGGCGCGTCAACGCTCATATATCGTGTTCTCTTGAGCTGAAGTCTGAGACTCATACTCACAGTCCATGGAAAGAGAGCTTCTAGTGTTTTCATGGCTTTTGAGAAAGAAATGAAATTATCCACATCGATATATAGTATTTGCAGAACAAATGTATGCGCTATGCACAGTGCTAACTGGCACAAGCACATGACATTGTACGCATGTGAATCCAGTAATTTCAGATCGGCAGCTGTAGAAGCTAGAGTTTTAAAATTCGATACATACAATCCAAGTAATGTCCTTTGCTCAATTTCAGACCAATTTTATTAACTTCGTTGGGTAGTTTTACCGTTGAAGAAGATAAAAAGTTTGGATTCTATAAGCGGTTAGGTCGAAAAAGATTTGAATATTGGTTATTTGGTTATTTGCGTATAGTCCATGAAATCAGCCCGTTTAATTGGTGGATCACTTCAGTGCATATCATGCGAGCGGTCTTGCATGCATTCGAAACTATTCTTTCCCTTGCGTGTCCAACCACCACACAAACTGATCTCTTGAGTCGTCAACAGTGAATGATTCAGCTGAACCGATCGAATGTAAATCGGACCATTTATAAAATGTTCTTCATATGTAAAATTTCAGTCATCTTTAGGTGCTCACTTAGTTAAAGACAAGTCGCTTAGCAGACGCTCCTTTGTTTCGCACTAAAGGCCTCTTTTCATCAGTTCAGCCACCACGCGATTCATCCATTCGCATCCCTTCCAGCCTTCATTTCTGATCTCAGCTGAGAGGTCACTTGTAAATTTGTGCAGTTTTGAGGAGTGATACGCAGCCAATAGATTAATAGTCAGAAAATAATTAGAAATATTGGGAAGTTTTGAAGATCGGAATTTGTGGTGACTTTGGTGCATTCAGTTCTTGTGGGTCACCAAAAGAGTTTTCCCGCGCCATTTCAACACAATAAGGTTTTTCAAAGAGGAAGGAAACCGACTGCTGATGGGATGATAAAGCTTCCGATTCTGTGGTCCTCACATATTATTCTTCTCCTGCTATCATCGTTTGCTCGAATAACCGTATAAATATGGCGTATTGTTCGAATCTTTTAATGCCTTTTTTTGTAGTAAGCTTTAAGACTTCATACACAGTGTGTGATGTCATAGAATCACAGTAATCATGATTTTGCTATGGGAAAAAGGCGAATGTGATGGCCGAGAAATGGAAGGGGGGGGGGGGGGAGACTATCAGAATTTAAGGAAAATTCCGATGTTTTGGACTAGATTAATAAATCGTACGACAATACTTGGTTTAAGGTCTTTATTGATGCCCACTCTACCACGAAGGTTTCCAAAACGCACCCATCAAGAGAAGAATCGTTCAGCACGAGGAATGAGCTGTTCTTTGCGCAGGCATACATCGAGAAGCGGTATCGAAGGTAGCTTCGATTGCACAATCGCTGAGGTTAGTGACAAAAGTTCAACGTCAAAATGCTTCATGAAACCATGACTACAGATTCTTCCCTCGCTCGATTATACTACACCCCGCTAAATATTTGGAAGGCAGATGAATCATGCCGTTTATAACCGACCTATTTAAAGTTAATGATTTTTTTTGGGGAACTGCCAATGCTTGTTGCATTCCGTAACGACCTTTCTGCGATTGAGAGCGCAGTGAGAACACGGGAGGCGTCGATCCTCCTGATGCATACTTGGATAGCCGACCATAGAAATAGGAAGCAATATGCGATGCGTCTTCCTGATTGCCGGAACCAGAAAATTTTTTTTCGCTCTCTTTCTCTCTCCACCCCTCACCCCCTCTCTTTCTTCTTTAATGTATGCGGTTAGCGGTTTTGTGTCTAAGGAGCAGCAACAATAATAAAAACGTTTTAATCGCATGAGCAACATCAATGCATAGCATGACTTGCATTGCGTTCTGAGTAAAGTCCCGTCCTGTTTGTAGCAAGCGCTAAAATAGGGAACAGATTTTATCAGTTGTCACATTTGACCGTTTTAAATAATTCAACGGTTGAGAACGGCTTCCACTTACCCCTCACCTCCTCTATCACCTTTTTTGTTGTTAAGGTGATGAATGCGTACGATCATTCGCACGTAAACAGGTTGACAGGCAGGCACGTAATTTAGGAGGGCACGGGGTTATGGGATGCACCTGTCTCGAATTTTAAACCACTTTATAACCATCACATAAATGTCACCTAGAGATTTTAGTGTAGAAGTGAATGCATAACATAACGCGTACTTTTCAGTTGAAAGACAAAAAAGTAATGTGGAAAAGGAGAGATAATTGTAGAAAAACTGCTTTATACCCATCACATAAACGTCAGAAGAAAAAGGTTCCAGAAGTTTGAAATGTGCTGTTGCAGCTGGTGCGGTGATGGTCGTTCTGGGACGGTATGGACATAATGGCTTTTGATTGTCATGAATGAAGTATTCCTCACTTCCTCTCCTTCCTTCCCTCCCCCCTTCTTCTTCTTTACGCAGATCATGCTATGCCGTTGTGGACATGTGTAATGTTACGCTCCGGGCAAATAATGAACATAAACCATTTGAAACTTAGGGCATGGCAGTGAAAACAGAATTTTGCTGCAAAAGCACCAGGCAAAGGGAAGCCAAAGTTAACATAGTTTGGGCACTAATCTTTAAGGATCTGCAATCGCTCGCTATCTTTTAGGACCGGTCGTTCATCCAGAGTGAGTTCTCCGCGAGAGCTGTTCCGAATGTGAGCGTTGTCTAATGAGAATATTCTGCATGGAAGCTGACGTCACCAATACTCTCAGCAAACATCCTGCACACTGACATGAGCAAACGTCAACTAACAATTCCACGATGGCTTAAATTCTTTTGTTGTATCTTGTTTCAATTTTTTTTTTAGACTAAGCGACTGCAGCTAACTCATATCAATGTTGATGGTGGTGTAGGTGGGTCTCTAAATGAATCATAGTGCCCATATTTGAGAATATAAGCAACGAAACCAACTCTTTACTGTTCCTGCTGCATCCGAAACTGTTGAAGCGTAGCGTATCGGAACTTCGAATACTTTAATTAGAATTCTTACTTCATGCTAATGTCCTTGCGGATACCGAATACATGCATGTATAGTGAGCGTAACACTGTTATGTAAGACATGAGGATTGCCGAACGGGCCATTGGAGTAGAGAACAGTATATCTGTTCTGAAAACACTGGTTTCCTGATTCAGTTAGGTCATACTCTAAAGACTTGTTCCGGTTAAAAACGCACGTCCAAGCCTCCCTTCATCACCGTTTCCAAGCTCCAGATTACGAAATTTTCGAAAGGTAATCCAAAGCTGGCATACTGATAAGCATTGGATATAATTGAGATTTCAATTACTGACAAGCTTTGGATAGAATTAAGATTTCGATAATTTTTAAAGACAAGAGCGCGGAATTTTCGGAACTTACGATGACTCTGGTATTCGCAGATCATCGAAAGGTTTTTATTTGAATTATTTGTCCCACCATGATCATTAACCATATTTGAGCGTCGCTAGTCTAGCGAAAATTACGTATTTATGTCCATTGGTGCAACGGCGTGATGATCTAGAGAATTTATTTGGTGCGGCACTCGGCTAAATCCGTTCAGCTGTTTTATCCATCTGTTATTCTTCATCCATTATGTTCTTTACAGAAGGCGCACAACCATACTGTCAGTTGTTGAAAGCCAAGTAGTTCCACAAACGTTGTGTTTTCGTTATTGTATGCAACCATTTTCACATCACATATTATCACCCATGCCGACCGCCATCATCATGCACACTTTCTTTCCACTGCCCTTCTCACTGCCCCCCCCCCCCCCCTCCTCACCC
>JPKZ01002919.1:50284-61446 GCA_000803305.1 Toxocara canis | reverse complement strand
TTTTTTTTTTTAGTAAGTAATGCCCCTAACCTCTCACTTACCTAATTTTTCTTTTAGTAAGAAACGCCCTCTAGCGTTCTGCTTACGTGCCTTTTTTTTAAGTAAGAAGGCCCTTAACGTGTTCCTTACCTGCTTTTTTAGTATGTAGCGACCCTTAGCGTGTTCCTCACCTCGTTTTCTTTTAGTAAGAAAAGCCTCTCAGTGTGTTCCTTTCGTACTCCAAGTATTCCCGCACTCCGCTATATTGTACGTCCTTTTTTTTTCTGTTGTTGTCAAGCGAAATAGTTGACGTTTCTAGATTGTTCTCGTGAAAATATTCACGGAATCATTTACCGCACGGTTGGGTTATCTCGAATTGACGTTGTGCGTTTGAGAAATCGACGAATGGAAGACCCTCTGAAGTTTACGTTAACGAAATGTACTAGAAATAATAGTGAGTTTTTTTCATTGCGACAGTTGGTGAATTTTGTGCATGAAAGAACAGATAGGAGTGTGATGAGATAGGGGTGGTTGTTGCTAATGTGGAGTCGAGACAAGACCAGCTTGATAAAATCGAAGCTGAGAACCTGTTGGAGTCCCTTAATGAGCGCATATGTTGCATCTGTCTTATTATCTGTTCATCTTCTCTTACACGTTCCCTTCGGCAATCGAAACTTCAACCGGTCCCATCAGCTCACCTCATACAGCCACCATTCCCTACGGCCGTTTCGTTTGACTCAAACAATTTTACTTTTTTGTCTTATGTGTTCACCTATAAAAAGAGTGTGACACAGCGATATGTCGTTGCAAAAAAGACTGAGATGCAGTTCCATTTAAGGTTGATAGCTTGGTTTGTTTGCGCCAGAGTATGGTTAGGCTTTAAACTGGGTAAGGTAGAGTGAATTTGGGTAAAATATAAAGGAATTGGGTAAGGTACAAGGAAGCTGGATAAAGTACAGAGAAGCTGGATAAAGTGCAAGGAAACTGGATAAAGTACAAAGAAGTTGGGTAAGGTGCAAAGAAGGTGGATGAAGTACAGAGAAGCTGGGTAAAGTGCAAGGAAACTGGACAAAGTGCAAAGAAGCTGGGTAAAGTGCAAAGAAACTGGATAAAGTACAAAGAAGCCGGGTAAAGTGCAAGGAGACTGGATAAAGTACCAAGAAACTATCTTGGTGAAGTTTCACCTTGTTGGGTGTTGAATGTATTAGATGTTTTTCGAATGTGCTAGTGAAGTACTCCTCATATTTTGAGCCGATAGTGATGTGTTGTTCCCTTATTGAGAAAGGAAACTAAACTTTGCAACTAGAAGAACTCGATATAAGTAAAGCTTATTGTTATGTGTCGGTTGTTTTACTGACTTATAACTGCTGCTGAGGGATGGAATGATTATAAGTTATGTAACGTTTAAGCACTTAATGGTTGTAAATTATGTATTGTGAATTTCTGTTTGTTTTTTTTTTTTTAAATCAGCGTTATCATTTTGCGTCAAATCGATTAGCAACGATGCTGAGCGCTAGATCATGAGGAGTTATTCAGTGCGCAAAGTGCGTTCGTTCTTGCTGTTACGGAAGCACTCACTGTTTTTAATGGTGATCTCTTGTTATATAGTGAGATAGCTCTTCGTTTGTGTCCTAAATCTGAGCCAGTTATATGGTCGGAATTCATAAATGCTTGAAGTTTACACTTTTTCCATAGTAAGGCGTTAAGTTCGTTTTTTTTCACATACTTGGATGTACGTGTAATTTTTTTTTCTTTCGAAAGACGTAACTGATAGCTACTGAAGCAGTCGACGAGTAATGTTCTAGTTATTTCTTTAGGGCGCTTCTAAAGACTTTTTTTGCCCTACTAGTTGAAATGCATCTTGACACATGATAAATCCAGTCCAGTCATCTGATGCGCTTTCTTGATTTAAGAAAATCATAAGCATGAGGTTGCTGGTGCTTTTACGCAACCGTATTGGTTATGAGTGGTCTGCTGAAGAATTGGAAGGGATACTTGATGGAAAATAGGAAAGAGAGGGGAGGGAGACAAGTGGACTGCTCGGCCGAGGAGGTTCGTTGGCATAGTCGAGAGGGGAGAGCAAACCGAATCATGCAACCGGAGCTGAGCTGGTTTTGGGTGTTGGTGCGCGGCACCCTCATTCCATAACTCTAATTATGTTGTTTGCAGCACGCCATTCGACAGCATTCGAATTGCGGTACGCTCAGTGCTGTCAGCTCGTGCTCCTCTCCTCTCCTCACCTTTCCTCCACTCTCAGCGTATACAATTGGTCGGCTGGCTGCCCACTTGCTGCTCTGTCCCAATTCGCAGCCGTCCGAGCGTGTCTTTGGTGCGCACCATGATCCATTCGTGCATGCATGCATCCATACATCCCTCGGTACTCGGTCACCACACAGCGCAGTCAACCACTCATGCGGCCACAACTCTAAGAGCACTTAGATTCGCACACTAGCTTACATTCTACACCTCATAAAGAACACTTTCCGCACATCTTTTCATCTCATCAAAATGTACATGTTAGCCAAACTGGCTTTCTTTTCGTTTCTGGTTTCAAAATCGTTTCTGTTTAAGGCGGCGTTCTCGCTGTAATTTTTTTCTCACCCCTTCGACTTGTGCGAAATTCTGTGAGGTCTGTACGACCAGACGAGTCGTTGTCTTGATCTGCTAGCTTACATCTTTTTCATGTGCAATTTATTGTTAGCTGGAAAATATTCGTTTGCATTGTAGCAGCCTTCTCTTGCAAAATTAATTCATAGAAGATGCTCATGCTTAACGGGATTCGGCCTTCGCATTGTTTTAAGGGAGACGTACACCACTTGGCACCTTTTGTGTCTTTTACGAAGGGAATCTCGATCAATGTCTGAGTCGTTGTTGTATGAGAAAGCTGTCAGTTACCACGAATGATCGACGGATACCCGTTCATCGTCACATTTTTGGTGGAGAACAAAATAGCAAAGATGACCGTCTAATTTTGTTCTTCTCCAAAATTTCAAACCTTACCGTGCCCTCCCTTCTTTCTTCGTCGGACCATCTGGTCTAAATAATCTTCGCTTTTGACATTTTCGGTCCTTTTGACTCCGTCGAGAACTCCGATTGGAAGTGGGGTCTCGATCGAAACATTGCTATGGAATACAATTGATGGTTTTGAGGTAGCATTTTGCTAGCTAAAAATGGCGTTCACATTAGGTTGTTGCGATGAGCACCTACACTTGTTGGTTATATACGCGTAGTGAAATGAGCTAAAGCATCGGTTGGCGATGCGGCGTATGGGGGGATGCGAGTGTGCATTGGTAGGCAGTGCTCACGCACTCTGTGCTTCGCACATTGGCTGCCATTGCACGCCCCTTGTCACATTTATCACACCGTACTCCGTCCCCTTGCTTGCATCCTCCCGCCTCTTCCTGCAGCTGCCATTTCACATATGTGAACACTCACCACCCATCCCCGATCACCAATAAAAGCATCATTGTGCTGTTGATAGAAATGCCATGTTAGGTGTTACTGAGAACTTCGGACTGCATCTCTCATCATGAGTGAGTGTCTCGAAGTTAGATAACAGATAGAGTACTCGTCGGGAAACAGGAATTCGGGAACTATGGGCAGACTCTGAGCCTGAAGTAAGCACTATAGTCGTTAAATGGAAGCATCCAAACCATTCTTAACCGTTCTTCAGTCGCTTCAAAATGAGATCATTTAGGAGATGAAGTTTTCCAATGAACTTTTCCATTTCTGTGAATGAAATTAGCTTGCGCTGACGACTTCGCATAACGGATCATATTTCCTTTCACTACTCATAAACATGCTATAGCAAAATACGACATCCTGGAACCACTCTTTGCACTTATCGTGACAACTGACAGAAAAGTTAGAGTGTGAGATATACGAACTTCACTGAAATAAAAGAGCGATTGCAAAGGAAAAAATGAGTCGACATTTAGAATAGATAGTGATGGTTCTGAGAAAGTTTCCATATGAAAAAGTGGAACAAATAAAAAATTTGCAAATCAAGCAATATTTTCGGTGAATTTCCTCCTCGTAGCACCAACATGGCTTTCTGTTTTTTTCTGCAGTTTCTTTCCGCTCATTTTATGCATCTTTTCGGCGTGGGTATATGCAGAAATGTGTAGGAAGGGTTGATGATTGGTCTATATACATGGAGGCATTCATACGGGGCTTGTGTTGTTCGCTCTTTTCACCTAGCGTTATAGGGCTATTTCGTCTAAGTAGTAGTTGACAGTTCAGTCTTATTAAGATAGTAACTGAAGGGTTACTGTATGGAAAGTGATTAGAGCTGGTTGGGGTGAATCCGAAGCAGGGAACGATGGAAGAGCATGTGGAAGGTGAGTCTCAAAGCTTGTATTGATTTACCTCTTAGCGTTGCAATGAAATTACGAATTCTGTGCCTACGAAAGCATCACGTAGACTTCACGCAGCCAATGTCGCCCGTGCTACGCGAAAAAGTTGATCAACTTTTCCTCCGCCAACTGACCTTTCACATGTTGCTGCCAATGTTCACTGTTCTTTGCTTTGCTTGGTTTTTTTTTTAAAGCAAAGCCGTTGAACACAGCGAGCAGTACACATCCATACATGCATGGAGCGATTGTTACAAAGGTTTAGCACAGCGTATAAGCCTTTGAAAATTCTCAGCGACATTTTCTACTGTAGCTTAGAAATATATTGGTACGTTGTACAATTGATCTGAGAAAGAAAGACACGATTTTGCCGGGTGCTTACTTGTTGAAATGCAATGAACTTTTAGTTGCAACAGAAGGGTCGGATACTGTGGAGTTTTATGCGTTCTCACTTTTACCCTTACGTTCAAAGGATGCTGGTTGCAGAATGTTCAGTCCGCTGGCATGTCATTGTCTGAGGGCAAGGATGGTAGGAGGCATGACGACTGTAAATAGGGACAGGGTGGAGGCAACAGAGGGCAGTGATCATGTGATTAGGGCGGTTGGGCAGCGAGGGTCGAGAACTGAACAAAGGGACGCCTCTTCTTTGTGTGCCGTCAACTCCTTCTTTGTGCACACGCTGTGTGCTTCCGCCCCTCTCGCATCGTCGGCTCTCTCAGACCGGCCCCCTGCTAGATCCAGCCCTTACAAACAACCTTACCACCCTCCTCCATCCCACGCCCTCCATCCGGCTACCGCAACTCCGCGCTTTAATCTGAGTTTGCCCCGATTTCATCATATCCAGCAGTTTCTCGTTGGCCGTATGACCCGTACTGAACATAACCCTTAATGCGCGATTTTCGATTTTAGTAATTTCGAACATGTGGGCTCACGTCCGACATTCTTTTACCAAAACTTACTTTTACAAATCTCGCAGTTTACATCCGTTGCTTTTCTTACTGCCTTATTAAATGCACTGTTCTCCAGCTTGGTAACTCGCTTTTAGAAAAATGAAGTCCAATCTCAAAAAAAGCCTTTGAAACAGCGGTTGGCCAGTTCGGCACTTCTATATGGTGACCATCATGAATAATCGCTAGTGATATTGATGAGCGGGGCTGGTCGTTTGAAATAAACCAGACAAGAGAAAGACTTGACTAGCAGCGAAAGAGTAAGCTATAAGAAGCTTGAACGTATGTGTTCATCTCTTTAGACGACGCACTCGTGCGTTGACACCGTGGTTTAAGAAAAAAAAAACGTGTTATATTGCCAAACAAGGGCTGCTTAAAAGCGGGTATCCTTTAACACGTTTATTCCTACCTCCATAGTAGCTGATGGCAGTCGCAAGCTAAGACTATCGAACAGTGAGAAACTTTGCATATGATTATGTGATTATGCATATTAACTGTCGTTCTGTGTAATTAATTAGGTAGTTTATCGCCATCATTAAAAAAAAATGCTCCACCTCATAACACACATTCCCACCAATCGGTTACCCGTTGATCAACTCACTCAAAAAATTCACTCGTTGCAGCCACAGTGAAGACTGTGACTCTTGATGTTAGTCCGATTGGAGCACAGAGAATTTGATGAAATCGTTTTGGAATGTATGATCTTCTTTTCGCAAACGATTTGTTCGAAAAACAAAAAAAAAGCATTGAATGCGAATCGCAACCCAATATGCGCTTCGCGAAGAGACCAAACTTTGCTAATCGGGAAATCGAGATTGTTGCGCTGAAGCAAATTCGTTTCTGGCCGTGATTTGAATAATTTAACTTTTTTTAGAATTTCAATTTTTTCAATAATTCAACTTTTTTTTTTAAAATTTCATCCTTATCCTTCCATTGTTTTTTGTTTAGAAATTCAAAAAATAATATGTGCATTTTTGTATAAGATTGGACGGTATTTAGATCGACAGCGTTGCCAACCCATAGCGGTTCAGTGATTAAGCAATGTGCATATGTATTTTTTTTGCTGTGGATGCGTTTGTCTTTTATTTTCTCAAAATACCTCTTCGCGCTTTGCGACCCAAGGCACATTTCTAAATAAACCCAAACTAAACAAGTGGACGCCGTCGAAATGCAGCTCGAATCTAAATGTATCGGTTAGGTAATGATTTGCCCATTAACGTTTCTATATGCTAGCACCTCAGATGAAGCCTTAGCGTTGCAAATCGCTGGAGAGGTCTTTTTTCAAATGAACTCTTTTATGATCCTGTGCTAGGTTGCACTTTTGGTATGCAAGTTCGCAGTATTCCGTAGTGTGCTTGGAGGGAGCTAGCTATATCGAGAGTATGCGGATATTTTTTATCGCCGTAGTATGGAAGGAGAAGTTTATTGGAGGACAGTGCTGCATTTAGAGCTTTATTTGAAGCAGTACAGTGTGCTGCAAAAACTGTAAGTATCCTTCCGCTAGATTTCAGCCTATCATACGGGAATACTATTTTTGAGGGAGTTACCGTTTGTTTGTGGCGTTGAGGAGGAATCTAAACATCTAAACATATTTTTGATCTTCTGCAAATTTACCGTTTTATGCGGAATATTCTCTGTATTATTTCAGTGCATTTAACAGATTAAATAAGCAGTCATTAGTAGCATTTACTCTGTTGTGTTGAATTGGGGAAATAGAGTCGATTAGTTTTTTGTGGCCTTCTCTTTCCGAAAAGATAGACGGTCAGCTAGGTGCCATCTCAACGGATTGCTCTCTTCCCCCTGTTAGTGTGTGGTTTTTGTGTGGAAACTAGTACGTAAGGTGTGCTTTTGTTCGTTTTCGTAGGTTGCTCTGCTTATGTACCATTCCCTTGGTGCATGTGTATGCTGGTGAAATGATGGTGGAAGGGGGAGAGGGTGAATGTGCCTTTGAAGAAGTTCATGAGAAGAGTTTTGTGCTAGATCTTTTTTAGAGGGTGAAGAGCTAACAGCGTGGACATTCACTGATTCATGGTGAGCAAGGGTAGCACATAGGACGGGGTATGAAAGGATGTGCGATGAGACCGCCCGTCGTTTGAGCTTCGAGGCCGCGCAGAAAACGAGTTCAGTTCGAAGAGGAAAGGAGACATACACCGATCATAGGAGGCGCTCCAAAAAATGGAGCGTGAATAACGCGAGAACTGCATGATGGTGAGCTCTTGACGAGAGCCAGCCGGCAGCCGCACCCGGTTTTCCCTCCCAGTTGTAGTACACCCCGTCGAGCTCAGCTCGGAACCAACTCTACTGCACGGAGAGAGAGGGAGAGGGAGAGAGAGAATACGGTGAGGCAAAACGCGTTAGGCGACTTGACCATCGTGATGCTTAGCCCTTTCTTGTGTTCATGTTCGTTTTTGTGTATTACATGATTTGCCAGTGTGTACTCAGGACAACGTATTTTGGAATTATTTTGTCCCTAGTTTTTCCGTTATATATCTGTTGGCCTCTCTATCAGATTTCCTTTTCGTGAAGAATTTCCCTTCAAAATGTGATGATCGGTTCAAATTCCACTGCTTTATTTATGTAAGAAGCTAATCGTCTGATGAAGATAACTGGTCGAAAACAAATTTGGCGTTGTTTGTTTTCGTTCATTCTTTATTTTGCTTGATGGTATAAACACTCTATTGCTACTATATCGAAGTCGATCGCTTGTTGCGTTGATCGACGTGCAACATGTGAACGTTGTACGTCGAAACATTACGACGTATTGCAAAAAAATAGTCAATTGCAATTGTATTGCAGTTGCGATAGTGCAAATAAAGACAGGGGGTTAACTGAAGAATCATACTACGTATAAAGGCTGGGAAAATCTGACTAGAATTTTGAGGAGTTCACGAATTGTCTCATTATGTGGTAGTCAAGCTGCTGGAGATAGCACTTGAAAACGGAGGCGTTTATCCGCGTCGGCAGGTTTAGATAGGGCATCGAGATACACATAAAGGCAGACGACACGAATGCTGCAGAGTGGCCACTGTTGATCCGTATCGGATGATCGGTGCTGATCCCACGACATCGGATTCGTTTTTAACCACTTCGTTAATGTCACCCTTAGCTGACAGAATGCCTGCACTCCTTTCTCGGTAGCTAGCTTTTAACAGTCACGTACTCTTACAGAACTTACCGCGTTACCTTTAACAGACCCTCTCTCCCAACTGGACTCTCCCTTTGAACTGAGATCGATCGTTTCCCCAAATGGAATCCCTTTCAACAAATCTCGCAATAGATGCAGCTGTTCGCTCGAAGACAGCCAGCCGTCCGTCTGCTGAGCTTTTCTTTTTCCCCACTAATCTGGTCACTGTGAATGTTATGTAGGCGTCTGCGAGCGTCGCGAGATTGGTTTTCCTTCAATAGTTCTTAGCAAACAGCGTTGTGAGGCTGTATTCGAGGTAGCATGTTACTACAGGCTTATCGCGCTATTTCATGGGAACGCTAGTTTCGGCAAGTCCACGAGCGGACTTGAGCTGCAGTGGATGAAAGTCGAGAGCGGCGGATTTTTTAAAATTGTTAATTACGATGATTGTAAGCCAAATATATTTATTATTCGGGATTTTCAAATCAGCTTCACCTGGCGCTGAACATGTTAACGGCGTTATGATGCAAGGTATGCTTGTGAACACACCAATAAGCTAGCTGCTAATTTATGCCAACTCATGTTTGATTCATTTGCTAATCGCCTCCTCAATCTGTTAGGTTGTGTTTCTCCATACTGACTTCCTTAGCTAAAATATTCTGCTATCGCCCTATCCACCCGTTCATAAAGCTCATTAATCGACAAAGCAGGTCGCTTGCATAACACACTCTGTTTGGGTCCACTCAACAAAGCGTTGCACCCTTGCAAGAGGTTCAAAAAGGTGGTCTCCGCTTCTCTTTAAAAGGTAATTGGCGCAACATCGATGGCAATCTCGACGAGCGCTGTATGTTGTGGATTAGTGCGTTTCGTGCATATTATGTATCAAATCATATGCCTCATGTTGACCCGCCTATTCTCTTAGCTGCCTGATTGGCTGCCAACTGTGCGAGTGAGAAATATGGTTGCTCCATATTGGGGCTGAAGTGCGCCTCTGAGATATGCATGCGCTAAGAATGAACTCGTGGTCAGTCTGTTGAAAAAAAAAAGTGAATTTTTCTTTCCATGACTCTCACGCCCAGCTTCTGCTTTTCGTGCCGGCAAAGCATTTTAAAGAATTTAACGAGCATTCATTACTGCATTTATATTTTCGCGATCGGTGATGCCGTTGTTTTGCCGGCAGCATTTGATACATGAGCGTCTCAACTTAGGCTGCCGTCTCGTTACTGCGGTTAGTTTGTGGTAGAAAGAATCGAATCTTCGTCTTTCAGCACAAACTCACCGCTTTGCGCAACTTGCACTATACATCTATGCATGCAACAAATGAGTCAGGGAAATATGCGAGTATCTGTGACTACGTTGCCATCTTCGATTGCAGAGCTCTCATTTTTTACATGAGGTTGGAATGGACTTCAGATCCTTCGTATGCGGGTTGTCGCAGACGAGGGACAACAAGGTTAGAAAACGATTTGGGATTTGAGGAGATAGGGATTGTGATTGGTTCGTTCGGCGGTCGGGGTAGTGATTATTGATGAGCATTTCAAATGTGCGATCGAAGGAGGAGAGCAAGAAGGGAGGGAGGGAGGGAGGGAGGAGGGAGTGCGATGCAAGCAAGCACCTGCGGCTGCGACGAGAAGAGCCTGCCTGTATGTATGCGCGTCGACAGCTATAAGCGTGTGCGTTCCAGTGCAGCCGGTTGACTGACTGCCTTCTTTGTGTGTTCGTGTCTTGTTGGCTGGTGCTAGCCGCCATCCCCCCCACCCCTAACCGATTGCGTAGCGATTCGCTTCTCGCGCAGTCCCCCCTTAAATAGCGATTTGCACGCCTCCGCTTAGAGCCGCTTGCGCAATCCGCACAGTGCTCGTCGTCTGCTTGCGTTCGGCTCTAATGCTCATTTTAGCTTCGTCCTGTAAACCCTTTTTCAACCCCGCATATATTTTTCCACTGGTTATATCTTAGAAACATCTTACTCTCATCGTGTACCGGCGACTCCCGTAATCGTGTTTCCTAGTTTTTTTCCACTGCGTTACCACGATCTGTGCACCTTGTCATGCGCGCTTATTTGGGCGGTATCACCGGGTTTATTGATGACATAAGGGGCTCAACACCTCCGTGAGAATGGCCTGATCACCTCTCTAGAGGTACGGATGCGCTATCAAATTACGAAATTCGGTTTTGCCTATGCGAAAGCTTGTCCTTCTGATTTAGTACCCGCAGTTTCTGGTCCTACCAACACAACATTCGCCCAAGAAATTGGCGCAGTTGAACGGCGGTTGCCGCTAAAGACGAATCGATATTTTACATTTGTTAATAGCTTTACATGGTTTGTGCAGGAGTGCATTTACGTTTCAATATTAATTGCTTATGCGTATATGTGCAAGCTACTCGTTGCCGTGTTAATCACGTGCATTGCATTTTGCAATAGCGCAGCAATCCTTATTGCGTTCAGTGTATATCGGTTTATTGCAACATTGCATTGGTGGTGATTGCATTGCTTTTTGCACTTTTGTTAACCGTCAAGTTGGTATTTCAGCAGAGAACTTAATTTTGTTATTCTGAAATCTCTTCATGGAGCATCAATAGGAGCCCTATTCGTATCATTTAATAACATTCCATTCTTCCGCACACAATATTCATGTTTACTGCAGTCATGTCCCTTTAATTTGTTCCGCTTCTGCTTATATTGATTCCGCTTGTAATTCGTTGAATCCTCTCTCTGTGCTCTGTCTTCCTCCACCCTCCCCTCCCTGCCCCCCTCCCACC
>JPKZ01002919.1:8484-26022 GCA_000803305.1 Toxocara canis | reverse complement strand
TCCTTCCTCTGCTCCTGTTGCCCACATCCCCCTTATGCGATAGAATGTTTCTAAATGCGCCGCTTTCTCATGGACTATACTATTTGATGAGTTGGGATTGCGGCTTTGTATTGATCTTTGTAAGGAACATGGCAGTTTATTTTTTGCCGCAACTTCATGCAAGGCTGGAGTTGATGCGCTTGAGTTTTTTTTTAGGCTGCGCATAAATCACAAAAATCTTTACTCGAGCGTATGAGCTATGGCATGATTTGCGTCGAAAATTGTTCTTGTTGAGCTCGTTACATTTATGTTAAAGATGGCGTTTGCTGTGTTTGAGAATATGGTTGTTTGATTCGATCTGCCAGCAATCGAGCCGACCAATATCTCTCCATATTGCTGATGTTATTATTGTTTGCCGGTGAAAGGAATCTCATTCGCGTTACACCTCAGTAGATTTCACCGCTTTTAATAACCAAAACAAAACTATATTCATCGTTATCTCTCATTTTCTTTCTCTCTGCTTGGCTGGTTTTGTTGTTCTCATGTGTGGAAACAGCTGGTATTATCTTCTGGTCGCTTATCTACGTGTGCACACAATATTAAATGCAGCAGCTGAGCTGTTAAAACCGTGAAGTATGTTTGATACGTAAACCCAAAGAAATGCATCGCATTGAGACAAAACCGTGGTCGACTTGACCAGGTAAAGTTCCTTCGAGCTTAGGCCTCGTCATTTTCTTTTCTTCTGGAAAATATTTTGGCTTTTTTGTGAATATTTGTTTTGTTTTGTTTTTCATTCACCTGAATTTGCCATCAGTGAGATTCATGTTAGTGAAGGTTGCGCTTACTAAATGACGTGGTTCACCGCAGCTCCTCCTTCTCTTCGTGCAGCTATCGTTTTTTTCTGATTCATCGCACTTACACGGGAAAACGGCACACTCGTGATTACAGTCTCTCCGTAAATTTAACCCTGCCATCTCTTCCTAAGGATGAATATGCAACGTCGGATTTAATTAGTCCTTTTGTGAAGCGTAGCTTTAGCTATTTTTCGTGCTTGCACTCAGCTGGCAAATGCGCACTTTATTTGCATGTATTTTCAGCCGTTGGGCATGTCACCATAGCTCATGACAAATGGTAAGGGTGCAGATGAGTGCACTTGAGGTTGCTTGAATATTCTTGCTTATCCATAAAAGCATGGCGGAAGCTGTTTTGGTAACCCGCAGCTGTACCGGCTAGCATTAAGCGATGGCACCAGTTCTGCGATATGTTTCACAGCCTGTGCCAGTTTGACCATTCCCACGAATTTAGCGGTATGAAGTGCACACTTAGTCTGACATTCACTGGCATTCGCTGCCCACGTCGGATTGCCACTAGGTAAACCTGATGGCTAAAAACGGTTTACCCCGTGGCATCCTTTGGGCAAGTTGAGCAAAGGTGACATTTTGCAGCGCAATAGTGCAGCATTGACGTATGCAGATTTCTGTTAGCTGAACGAGTGAAAGTTTTGTGATAGAGAATGGTGCCTAAGCTGCAACACCGATTCACCCCGTCCCTTCCGTCCATTTGTGCAACTATCGTTTTTCAGAGTCATCGCACTTGCCCAAGAAAGTGGCATACTTGTGATTATAGTCTGTCCGCATATTTAGCCCCGCCCCGTTAACCCGTTTGGGAAAAAAAATTCGGCGAGTTGTTGCGAAATGTGCCTAAATTTTTGTTCCTTGAGCGTTTTTCTTTTCTTCAGGAAAAAAAAACTGTGATGAGGTAAAGAAAATTTCATAATGTTTGAATGCGGGGAGGAATGCCTCCCTCGAGCACCGTTGCTCTGCGTACGTCTTTAACGTATAACTAACTGTATACGGCTGTCGTGGATACTTCCAGGGGTGTGTTAAGCGTACATTTTGCGACCACTTTCTGATGTGCTGTTTATAGCATCCTGTGCTGTGTTGTTTAAGGCTTTTACTCCGATAAGGCGGCGTTGTCATTTTGAACGCTGCAACCAACGAATACGAAATTAGCCAACCATTGGGGCTATGAGTGGCTATGAACGGTGCTGTTTTTGCTTGCGGCAAGTGTTGGGCGACTTCGAAGGTTGCCTTCATGGAGTCGACTCCGAAGTTGACTTCTAGACTTGTAGACTCATTGTTCTGAGAGGAATCGGCGTTCACGAATCGGGTCTTCCATTTTGTTGAGCGAGATTGATGTCGAAAATTGGTGACTTCGATTTTGAAATAGAAGGAGTATATTCGCAGTTTCGACTCTTTTTTGCCTTACGTTGGCTTACTTCGCCCTGCAGAGAGGGGAAAGAGGAGGAACTTTCTTCCTTTTTTGTTTTGTTTTACCCGTATGTAAATATTACATTTTAGGAAGTGTGCAGCACGTATAACTGTTTCATATGAAGTGAATTCACTGTACGCAAACAATCATATCGTTTTGTATTGTATGCGCGCAAGACGATGTGAATTTTTGCGAAAAATGTTTCTCTTATATTTTGTTAGGAGGGCGGCGTGTGCAAAATTTCTCTTACCATCACTTATCTGCCAAAAGAAGGCGATAGAAATAAAATGAGAACGAAGAATATATTTTACAAACAACGCCTCCCCTCCTTTTTTTTCACAGTTTTTGAAGAGGCGAATTCTCCGATCTGCTAGAATGTATTAGAAAACACTTGAAGGGTTAACATTCTTTTAGTAGTTACTTAACTTTAGAATGTTTTGTTTAATCCTTTTTTAGAATATCCTCTTACAGTCTTCTAGGTGGTTAATAGGGGTTTTTGTAATGTTGTTCCAAATCGATTTATTTCTTCGATTTCGTTTCATAACTTGCACATTCTTTTCAAATGTGCACTTTTTGTTGTCTTCGCACCAATTTCTCATTTTTGTTTAAATCGGTGGTTTGTTTAAATATCTAAAAGTTTTCGCTATGCTCCTCTGAATCCATAAGCGATCTTGTCAGCTGTTACTGTGCATTCGCTTATTTCATCAGTTGGTGAAGGCCGCATTCAAGCTGCTTTTATAGACTCCACTTATGTGGTTTTCGTCAAGTTTTGCTGGGTTAATTTATTGTCTGGTCGAGTTTAGTTTATTGAGCGAAGCAGTCTCACACGATGGTTAATGTTAAGAACCTCAAAATGCGCCATATAGGGTGACAGCAGTAGATGTTTATGCTAATTACCCGAGTTTGAGTCGTTTGCTATGGTTATGGCTTAAGGAGTCGGACCATCAGCATAAACAGTGCTGCTCCACTGGGCGCATTTCGATATTCTTAACACTGATCATCTTATTGTACGCATAAACACGATGGTTAATGTTAAGAACCTCAAAATGCGCCATATAGGGTGACAGCAGTAGATGTTTATGCTAATTACCCGAGTTTGAGTCGTTTGCTATGGTTATGGCTTAAGGAGTCGGACCATCAGCATAAACAGTGCTGCTCCACTGGGCGCATTTCGATATTCTTAACACTGATCATCTTATTGTACGCATAAATTATAATGCATCCGCAAAACAACAATGTTATCCACAGTACTCCTTGATTTCGTTTCATTTTTGTTGGTGTCGTCGATTTAGTGCTGTTAATACAAAGTTTTTATGTAAAGAAGCAGTTGCGCTCACTGATCTTGGCATGAACAGGTTTTCATCGGTGTGCGCTACCGCCTTCGAAGCAGATTTGTTGTTTGCTGTCCGTGGAGAGCCTACACCAAATATATGCTGTGTATGCCTCTCATTTTAGATCTAAACAGTTAACCAGCGTGTATATTTTTGTCTCAAGAAAGCGTCTGTCAGTAAACTGATGCTGAGTAGAAATGTAATCACTGATTAAAAATTTTCGCAATATGTTGGTTTATATGCTCTCTGAGAATGAATAAGATGGCCAGGGAATATCACCGTCAAACCAAAACAAAGTAGGCTTAGCATAGTTTGTGAGCATTTGATTGTCGTCGAATAAATAGTAAAGTTTTAAAAATCAAATGATGGCCTTATTGGTAGGACGGACGGGTGGCGTCGAGTGTACTAATGATGAGAGGCATCATTTCTTAAAACGATTGGGAAAAGATAAAGAGCACGGGCAAAGTTGTTGAAATTAGCAATTGTGAGTGCTGCTTCAGGTCAGTTGCCCATCAAATAAGCGGTTGTCAAAGCATTGCGTGATGCGCATCGGTCATTGAAATAGGAAGGTTTTGTTCGCGTCGAGCCGCATTGATCGATGGATGGATGAGCTGTTGCGTTTATTTTCAGTGTAATTGGATGTCAACATCGGGGCAATAAGGGTGGCAAGGCACGATGTTGGCGATGATAAATCGTGTTCTCGACTGGATCCGGAGCCTCTTCTGGAAAGAGGAAATGGAACTAACTCTCGTTGGGTTACAAAACTCTGGCAAGACGACATTCGTCAATGTGATTGCGGTAATCTAGTTTTGCTTTTCTGTTTTGCAGTCATTCGCACATTGTTAATTCTGTGAAGCTAATGCATCGGTCATGATTTATGCATGTGCAAGTGACCAGATTCCTCATCATAACCGAATGGCTGTTGTTAGCAGCACAGTTGTTCAAGTGGAGTGTAAGCGTTGTTAGTGTATGCATGGTATGGATGAAGGGTATACAGATGGCGGCACTCGTCGGTGGCATTAATAATGGATTTGCATGGGCCGAGTGCTTCACATTCGTTTTGCACTGCAAATATGAACCGTCCACCAGTTTCATTAAAACAACCTCCCTTCGCTGTCTGCGACCCCCTCCCCCCTCCCTCTTCTCCTCCGAATAGCATTCACAAGTGCTTTGTATATCCTGTAAACTTATAAGTATAGACGGTAGCATACCGCAAGAAAGATTTAGGGGCTGCAACCTTCTATTTAAGTCCAAGCGACAAGAAATTTGATAACGTCCTAAACAAAAATTAATTTTTAAATCATTAAAATGTGATTTTTGACGGCCATTTTCATCTCCTCCCTTCTTGTTCGTCTTCTTCCTTCCCTCCCCTCTCCCTTCTCCTCATTCCTCCGATTCCTGCTTGCCTATGCCAGCTGTCGGCGCTTTTGGGTATGCTAAGGAGCACAAACAAAAGCGTAAAATATCGTTTTATAAACCGGCACAGTGAATCTAGCTCAGAATTTAGCGTAATGATGAGTTATTTAATAACTGATTGCATCAACTGTTGCAGTTTTCTAGGCTTTTCTTCCATGTTATTTTGCTTGTAGTGCCTCTAAGAAATTTGAGAGGAATTTATGCTCAGATTTTGTTGGAGAAGGAATTGTGATCAGATTTCAGGAAACTTTTGTCTGTTTAAATGAAGGCTACTGTTGCTGTATTCTAATAGTTCCTCCCGAATCATTTCCTCTTGTGAATAGTCCATAGAATTGCCAGCCAAGGAGGTTTATCGAGTGTCAGGTGGTCAGTTCTTTTCGGCATGCTATGGGTGTGATGATGAGCAGCAGATTTAGGGATGCAGCCGAACTTAGGATTTAGGGATGTTTCGCCATACAAGCAGAGAAGAAACTGATATTTGTGGACGCACATACAAAGACGCTGTTTGAAGACACTCAGAAAAAATGTATATAGCGTTTCATAACAAATTCCACAATCAATTTTCCTACTGCTGTTTATGAAGTCGATTTATCTGCCGGTTTTGAAGTGCATAAATCGAGTGGATATGCAAATAGATTTTGTGACGAGCAACAAGTGCACGTTCGTTTTGGGGTGTCGCCCCAGTTTTATGTCGTACTTGCTTTCGAATTTCGATCTCAAATTTCGGAAATCTGGCATTTAGGGCTTCGTCATGAAAACTCGGTTGTGTTCGGAAAAGCTCTTCCATATCACGCGAATTTCAGCTCCTTTCATTAATCTTTTGTGGTTCCGGATTCCCGACCAACGATTATCAGTAGACTTTACCCCGACTTTTTAATAAACGGCTTCCAATGATCACCCAACCATCATGATCCTTCTCATCTTCAACTTTCAAAGAATCATCTCCCAGATGTTCTCTTTCCCCCTTCTCCACCCTGCCCACATCGCAGAATCATCGGTTGCCCTGATGTAAGATTTGGCTTACTGTATGAGTAAAATCACACAGAATGCATTCATGGCGTTAGCATCGTCCACAGTTATGAAAACATTGGAAGCAACAGTTACATGAGCGCGTTATTGCTGGTCATTGTAATGTGAGCGTTCAGCAGGGAATAAGCTCGTGTGTGTGTCAGCTGTTTAGTTCAGTACTTCTTCAGAGTGGTCAGTTCACGGAAGATATGATACCGACGGTGGGGTTCAACATGCGTAAAATTACGAAAGGAAACGTCACTATAAAGGTGAGCGCTAGCTAACGCCATTACGTTGAAAAAAATGGCAATCCAGTAGTCTCTGTGTGCCCTGTAACAGCAATTTTATTTCCGGCAAAACAGCATTCGCATCCGGTTTGTGTCCTGAGGATGTTTAGATTTCTTATGGCCCAAAAATCGTAACACAGAAACTTCATGTTCTATGCAGCAAAAGAAAGCGCTAATCCCTTACACTTTCCACTTTCAGTGTTACCATGAACGTATTAGTTTTAAGTAGTAATCCTGTGAACTGCTGCATCAGTTATGCGATCGCTGATCGCAAGAAAAATCAGATCAGTGGGCTTATATAATGGCGAGATGGCGAAGATCTCATCGAGATTTTGGTCTGTTACTGGGCTATTTCTTTGTGTTAAGAACGCTGCATCTCAGATCCATACGTAATATTGCCGAAGAAGGGGAGACGCTTATGCTTTTCTGGAAGCAGACCTCCACAAGACAAAAACCAAAGTGCTTTGATAGTTTCAAGGCAGTTCGCGCGGGATGGGCCGTTTCCAGTTCACAAAATTTAAAAAATTCCGTATATGACGATCCTTTTGTTTTTTTTGTTCGATAGATCGTTCAACGGGAAATTCTGATGCGACGGTGAATGGCTTAGAAATTTCGGTTTGTTTTGGCGTGGGGTTTGGATCATTGGGTGCGAACTGTTGTGAAATGCTCAAATGTGTCCTTATTCTTTCCTTGCTTACTTCCCAACGTATCATGATTTTAACGTTAACATCAACCCTTGCTGTTCATCAGAAATTCAGCTTATGAGTTTGCTGTTCGGTCAAAAGGAGTTAACATGGCTTTTACGTTTTAGCTTAGGTTTCATGATTAATTTCTCACGTCATCATGAGTTGTTCAATGCAGTAAAGAGAAGTAGCCACTGACAGCTTGGACAGCAGGCTTTACAGACCTTTCAAGAGAAGAACTAATATCTTGGCTAGGCGGGAAACAAGACATGTTTTTGGTTTAACGTTTGCTCAGTGTCATTGCATCCTTTTGTCGCGAAGATGCTGTTATTGGTCTGAATGGTTCAGAGATCTTAAGCGCAGAACCGCGAAGCACGCAGTGAAATGGTAACGTTGGAAATTGCAAAGTAAGTTTCCACCGTATCATTCTTGGTTGTGATTATATTGTTCGGGACGCAAAGATGGTGGCTTGACATTAACTGAGTTGGTGAGGCTACATTTTATGAAGCAGGAAACATAGAGGACGGTCTGACCTGCTTCGCATTTGAAATGCCCAGAAGCCGAACACCTTCGAATTCTCTGTGGTGCGTACGTCACTTCTGTAAACCTATCCTCCGCCCCTTCTTTCGTATTCCATTGGTTGTTTAGATGGTTTATACGTCTGGTTTTAGCTATGGGATATCGGCGGGCAGCCCCGGTTTCGTTCGATGTGGGAGCGCTATTGTCGGGGAGTGAATGCGATCGTGTTTATGGTAGATGCGGCCGATGAAGACAAGCTAGAGGCATCGAGGAATGAGCTGGGACAGCTACTCGACAAGCCGCAACTGGATGGCATCCCCGTGCTAGTACTGGCTAACAAAAAAGACCTTCCTGGCGCACTCGATGAAAGACAGCTCATTGAGCGCATGTTAGTTTCTTTCTCTTTACGCAACGGAATGTTTAATATGAAGGAGATGTAAATATTTATCTAGTCACTACAAGATAGGGAATATAAGTAAGGTTCCAGATGAATTTGTGATTTGACGCAGGGGGAGAATTGTGATTTGACGCAGGGGGAAGGCAAGAGGAGGGTAATGTCGGAAAGCAAAAGAGCTATTGAGCTCTCTGAAGCTTGAGAGCGGTGAAAGTAGCAAAAAAACGCGGCGTTGCAGATTTGAGTAGAAATAAGTTTTTGCGTTTGTCGATTTGGAGATAAACGAACATTTGTTGGCTTGTTGTTGATTGTCGTCAAAATTTTTTGTGTACAATGAGTTATTCTACCGTTATCCAAAAGATTTCGTTGCAGGAATCTCTCGGCAATTCAGAACCGTGAGATATGTTGCTATTCGATATCTTGTAAAGAAAAAGACAATATAGGTGAGTGATGGTGCTGTCTGCCAGTTTAGTACTTTATTGCATTTATTAGAAGTTATTTGCACATTTCTTCAGACTGAGTGAGAGCATTTGCTGATGAAAATAAGCGCCATCAACAGCGAGCTTGTTTGGCGACATTTGGAAGGATAGGCTTCGATGAAGATAGGAAAAGGTGATTTAAAAAAAACATTGAAATGCAATGACGTGAAAAGGTACGACGCAGTGCTGTGAAGTGTTTCGAATTCCTTTACGCGCTGTCTGCACTAGTAACTGTTTTTATAACTTGAAACAATGGTGGACGCTGCGAGAGGTGAGAGGGGCGGNGGTCGCAACCTCGGAGACTGCAGGTCAGTTGCTGATAAGGTTGCCAGACATGTTTTTGTTCTAGTTCGCTCGTGTTTTGTCGTTAAAAATGTTTTTGCATTTTCAGATATAACTCTTCAGTGGTTGATCCAACATTCGAAAAGCCCCAAGTGAGGGTGTCACTTGTTTTCAGCAGTGAATTGATCGCGAAGGCGGGAGTATGAAATCTCTTTGGATGTAATTTGTACTATGATTGTATAATATTATGTACTTTACTTATTATAGTCACTTGTCTGAATTTTGCATTGTTTGCACCGAGCCGTTTAATTCCATTTTGCCGCTTTTTTGCTAAAGATTATTTAGTATTCGGCGACATCAAATAAAATACGTTCTCTTGATAAATCGATATGATATTATTGTGGGTGTTATATTAAGTGTTCTTTCTTCAGTAATAGTCGCTCGTACAGGCTTGATGCTTAATTTTTGCAAGCCTGAATAAGCTAAGGATTTCACTTTGGGAAGTGGTGGGGGGGGGGGAGAGAGGCTGGGAGGAGAAGGAAGGGTCATTTGAGGCGACTTCATTGGGACGACTAAATTTGCAGCGGATGTGGGGCTGTTGCATTCAGCGCTGCTGACCATGTTGAGGAGGAGAGAATATTGTAGCTGTAGTTACGCGGTCATCTGCACAGCGAAGCGCTCCTGCAAGTGGCGAAAACTTGCGAGTTATTTGTCCTTAACGACCTTTGGATCGAATGGAGACTTCTGAATAGAAAACCTGCGGGGGGTTCATGATGTGCTAGTGGGGGTTGCTGTTGAAGGGTAAATGAATTTGCACAAAGCCGGCTAAGGCGCACTTATTCGGGCTTTCCATATGTGCGGGCGTGCGGTCCGTCGGGTTGTGGTAGCAGAAGCATGCAGTTGTTGTGGGGAGGGGGGCAGGCATTGGGTGGTAGTCATTTGGCAGGAGTAGGTGTGTTCCACCGTATAGGGCAGTGCAGAATGCAATTTCGATGGGCGTTCCCGGGTTTTTGTGCCCTTTTTGGAAGTGTGCAATCGATTGACGGTGCGATGCGAGGAATGGCACTGATGGAGGCGCACGTCGATTCTTGCGTGTCTGTCGGGGCATTCACGTAGGCGCCGGTTTGCTAACGAAAGTGCGCTTTCAGTGGCTGGAGCGTGCTGTTCTGGGTGAGCGCAATATCGGTATTGTGCCACAGTGCAATGCAGAACATGTTACAGCCCTCCTATGTTTTTATATTGTTTCGATGAAAAAAGACTCGGTATTCCGTCCACGAATATAAAATTTGGCCGTTTTCCGGCTGCAATTGAGTGTTTTTCATCTTCGAACAAGTCTTCAACGCAAACGGCCGAGAGTGATGCCTGTCTCAGCTTAGACGTTTTTCTTTTTTCTTTTCCAATGGTTTTTCAGCGTCCGGATCAGAAAAAGGAAGCATTTTCCTATCCCATAAATATCAGCGAAAAGAAAGTCTTGGTTCGGCAAAAAAAAACATGGATGATTTGGGCTAGCAAATGTTCCTCCGGACTCCACTATGGGCACTTTTATTAGCGCACGGGGTTATATGACCGTGCGGTACACTAACTCAGAAAATCGTAGACAGTAGAGTTTCGACCGTGACACGTGCAATAAACTGTTTATCAAAACTGCATGTATGAGAACTTTGGTGCTTGCGCGCTGTCGTTAGCAGAACATCGGATGTGCGCACCGCATTGCGCAGCCGCGTACACACGATTTTTGGTGAAAATTTTGGTGAAGAATAAAGATTTTTGGCGATTCACCTCCGTTCTTTGAACAGCTAGCTACTAAGACGAAGGACTATTACATATGGATCAGGAGCTATTCAGTTAGAGTTATTTCAAGTAACCACCATGCTTTGATTTTATAGCACAACGCCTTGCATACTGAAGGGACTAACAAGGAGTTGCAATGGAAGGAGCTGAATGCAGAAGATGTAATGTTGGAGAAAACCGGAAAATGTCGTCGGAGACCTAGCGTCGTCAAACGCCAAACTCTGAAACTGAATGATCGCCAAACGCCGAAATTTTCAGCGAGATCGTCATTCCGATCGAACTTGGAACGGCGGATTTTTAGTGAGCGAAACCCTAAAATATTCCATGAAACCTTCCCACTCAAAAGTGTTTGGAAATTCATCTTTATTTTCATCCTTGATGAAATGTGCAATTTGCAGGGCAATTTCTGATGACGCCGTGTCTTTATTTGTTTGTCCGTAGAGATGTCGGTTAATCTTCTCCTTGGGTAGACAAATTCTGGCTTTATTGCAATAATATTGTACACCGTTGACTTTGAACGAGAATATCGTGCATTAGCTAAATAATATGGTGGGGGAATAATTTTCATTTGCAAATGGAGTCATGCGCGCATGAATCATTGGAGCATGATTAAACAAGTTGGCAAATATGTAAACACTTCAATTCGTGCAATAAGCATTGTTGAAAAATTGCGAAATGAAGCATCTCTAAATATTCTTGATTTAATTTTTTAATTTTCAGATATGCCACGTCTAACGTCGAATCCCCGACGTTTTGGTTAATAGCATGTTGAGCTCCCCACTTAGAAACACTGAAAACAAGCACATCGAGGTGTGACCAAAGGGAACGGGTTACCAGCAGTATCTATTTACTTCACCTCCCGTGTTTCTATGCATCTTCATGCTTTATGTTTTAGGTTTTTGTTATGCTTGTGACTTTTTGTTTCTTTTCAGTGACTACAGATTTCCGCTTTTCTGCTTGAAAATAGAATATTTGAAGTGAAAGACAACTCAAGTTGACCTGTAAAAGGAATATTGCACCTCCGAAAGAAGGTCCATGTTGCCGAATCCGAACAAATGGCCGGACAGAAAGAAAAAGAGAATAGCGCATCGAAGGTGAAGCAAGTTGGCCTTTTCATTTCGTTAAATTGAGATCAATAGATTTCATTGGTTCCTAACGAAAGGTGAAACAAACATAACGACGCGTTGGTATTTTAGCTGTGCCGATCGCTACAGTGCGGAGCTCATGCTGAAAATTCGCGTTTGACTTGTTTGCTAACAGATCGGATCAAAGTGCTCTTAAGTTGCGGTGTGTGAAGGTCATTTCTGTCGCACCCTATATACTCTTGCTCTCACAACTATAACGATGCGACGACAATCTGTTTCTGCTTATCTTTGATTCAAATCCTCTTGGGTTTTCTCTGATATGAGTTCAGAAGTGTCTGAAAATGCGACGTTCCCCTTGATATGTGGATTTTATCACTTGCCCGAAGGAATGATGTGATGACATTGAATTCAAATGAAGATGAACGAATGCAAGTTTGATCTGAATATGGTAGAGTTCGCTGTTCGACTCTTTATGAAGGTATGATTCTCTGAAGAAAATTTGCTCTCTGCGCCGGTGTTCTTTGAACGAAACGATCTTGTGTACTCAAAAACATCAAACTATGCGGTCTTCAATGTGGGATTTAGATCATTTAAAAGAAAGCTTCCCCCGTGTGCCTATAATCGGTTTGGCCAAGTTCGATAAAAACACGTCGTTAGAGCGCCGTATGCGAATCAATCAATAACGAATCAATAGTGTTCGTACATTTATGCGGCACAATTCAAAGAAAACAAACTCAGCGAGAAGAAACAAAAGGCGAAAACGAGGATAAGTTGACAACATTTAGCTAAACATCACTCGGGGCTACGCGGGTCGAAGTCAAGAAGAACTTTTCTCACTGTACGTGCACTGCGGCTGCGAATTTGCATGTCGCTTTCTTGTCTTTGATCACCTTCACCACATACATTCCTTCGTCAGAAGCCTCCACGCTGTGCAACAAACAATTTGTAAAGGGATTGGGACAGAACAACCAGAACCCGTATTTTACGACGCCTATAACAACACGGTTCATCATTAGAATGTTCGATATTGCGCGATTGGTAAAGAAAAAATGTTCGACAGTGCCCGATTGGTACCGATAAAATGTCTGGTAGTTCGCGATTGGTATCGTTAAAATGTTCGTTAGTGCGCGACTGGAATCGATAAAATGTACGATAGTGCGAGACTGGCATAGATAAAATGTACGATAGTGCACGATTGGTGTCGGTAGAATGTTCGATGGCGCGCGATTGGTGCATGTAAAATGTTCGATACTGCCCGATCGGTCTCGGTAAAATGTACGTTAGCGCGCGATTTTTATCTGTAAAATGCTCGATAGTGTGGGACTGGTATCGATAAAATGTTCGATATTGCGCGATTGGCATCAATAAAATGTTTGATAGTGCGCGAATGCTATCGCTAGAAGGCTCGACAGTGCGCGATTGCAATCGGTAAAATGTCCGATAGCGCGAGATTGGATTCGATAGTGTTCGATAGTACGCGATTGGTGTCGGTAAAATGTTTGATAGTGCGCCATTGGTAGCCGTAAAATGTTCGATAGTGGGCGATTGGTATCGTGAAATGTACGATAGTGCGCGATTGGTATCGGTAAAATTTTCGTTCATGCGCAATTGATATCGATAAAACGACCGATAGTGCGCGACTGGTGTCGGTAAAATGTTCGATAGTGCACGACTAGTGTCGGTAAAATGTTCGATGGCGCGCGATTGGTGCATGCAAAATGTTTGGTACTGCGCGATCGGTGTCGGTAAAATGTACGTTAGCGCGCGATTTTTATCTGTAAAATGCTCGATAATGTGGGACTGGTATCGATAAAATGTTCGATATTGCGCCATTGGCATCGATAAAATGTTTGATAGTGCGCGATTGCTCTCGCTAGAAGGTTCGACAGTGCGCGATTGCTATCGTTAAAATGTTCGATAGCCGCGATTGGATTCGGTAGTGTTCGATAGTACGCGATTGGTGTCGGTAAAATGTTTGATAGTGCGCCATTGGTAGCAGTAAAATGTTCGATAGTAAGCGACTGGCATCGTGAAATGTACGATAGTGCGCGATTGCTATCGGTAAAATTTTCGCTCGTGCGCAATTGGTATCCATAAAACGATCGATAGTGCGCGACTGGTGTCGGTAAAATGTTCGATAGTGCGGGATTCGTGTAAATAAAATGTTCGATAGTGGGCGAGTGGTATCGGTAAAATGTACAATAGTGCGCGAATGGTATCGACAAAATTTTCGTTCGTGCGCAATTGGTATCGGTAAAATTAACGACAGTGCGCGATTGGCGTCGGGAAAATGTCCGACATTGCGCGATTGCGATCGTTAAGATCTTCGTTAGTGCGCAACTGGTGCCGGTAAAATGTCCGATATTGCGCGATTCGTGTCGTTAAAACGCGCGATAGTGCGCGACTGGTGTCGGTAAAATGTTCCATAGTTGGCGACTGGTATCGATAAAATGTACGATAGTGCTCGATTGGTATCGTTCAAATGTTTCGTAGTGGGCGATTGGCATCGGTAAAAGCGATTGCTCTCGCTAGAAGGTTCGACAGTGCGCGATTGCTATCGTTAAAATGTTCGATAGCCGCGATTGGATTCGGTAGTGTTCGATAGTACGCGATTGGTGTCAATAAAACGTTCGATAGCGCGCGATTGGTATCGATAAAATGTTTGATAGTGCGCGATTGCTCTCGCTAGAAGGTTCGACAGTGCGCGATTGCTATCGTTAAAATGTTCGATAGCCGCGATTGGATTCGGTAGTGTTCGATAGTACGCGATTGGTGTCAATAAAACGTTCGATAGCGCGCGATTGGTATCGATAAAATGTTTGATAGTGCGCGATTGCTCTCGCTAGAAGGTTCGACAGTGCGCGATTGCTATCGTTAAAATGTTCGATAGCCGCGATTGGATTCGGTAGTGTTCGATAGTACGCGATTGGTGTCAATAAAACGTTCGATAGCGCGCGATTGGTATCGATAAAATGTTTGATAGTGCGCGATTGCTCTCGCTAGAAGGTTCGACAGTGCGCGATTGCTATCGTTAAAATGTTCGATAGCCGCGATTGGATTCGGTAGTGTTCGATAGTACGCGATTGGTGTCAATAAAACGTTCGATAGCGCGCGATTGGTATCGATAAAATGTTTGATAGTGCGCCATTGGTAGCAGTAAAATGTTCGATAGTAAGCGACTGGCATCGTGAAATGTACGATAGTGCGCGATTGGTATCGTTAAAATTTTCGTTCATGCGCAATTGATATCGATAAAACGAACGATAGTGCGCGACTGGTGTCGGTAAAATGTTCGATAGTGCACGACTAGTGTCGGTAAAATGTTCGATGGCGCGCGATTGGTGCATGCAAAATGTTTGGTACTGCGCGATCGGTGTCGGTAAAATGTACGTTAGCGCGCGATTTTTATCTGTAAAATGCTCGATAGTGTGGGACTGGTATCGATAAAATGTTCGATATTGCGCGATTGGCATCAATAAAATGTTTGATAGTGCGCGAATGCTATCGCTAGAAGGCTCGACAGTGCGCGATTGCAATCGGTAAAATGTCCGATAGCGCGAGATTGGATTCGATAGTGTTCGATAGTACGCGATTGGTGTCGGTAAAATGTTTGATAGTGCGCCATTGGTAGCCGTAAAATGTTCGATAGTGGGCGATTGGTATCGTGAAATGTACGATAGTGCGCGATTGGTATCGGTAAAATTTTCGTTCATGCGCAATTGATATCGATAAAACGACCGATAGTGCGCGACTGGTGTCGGTAAAATGTTCGATAGTGCGGGATTCGTGTAAATAAAATGTTCGATAGTGGGCGAGTGGTATCGGTAAAATGTACAATAGTGCGCGAATGGTATCGACAAAATTTTCGTTCGTGCGCAATTGGTATCCATAAAACGATCGATAGTGCGCGACTGGTGTCGGTAAAATGTTCGATAGTGCGGGATTCGTGTAAATAAAATGTTCGATAGTGGGCGAGTGGTATCGGTAAAATGTACAATAGTGCGCGAATGGTATCGACAAAATTTTCGTTCGTGCGCAATTGGTATCCATAAAACGATCGATAGTGCGCGACTGGTGTCGGTAAAATGTTCGATAGTGCGGGATTCGTGTAAATAAAATGTTCGATAGTGGGCGAGTGGTATCGGTAAAATGTACAATAGTGCGCGAATGGTATCGACAAAATTTTCGTTCGTGCGCAATTGGTATCCATAAAACGATCGATAGTGCGCGACTGGTGTCGGTAAAATGTTCGATAGTGCGGGATTCGTGTAAATAAAATGTTCGATAGTGGGCGAGTGGTATCGGTAAAATGTACAATAGTGCGCGAATGGTATCGACAAAATTTTCGTTCGTGCGCAATTGGTATCCATAAAACGATCGATAGTGCGCGACTGGTGTCGGTAAAATGTTCGATAGTGCGGGATTCGTGTAAATAAAATGTTCGATAGTGGGCGAGTGGTATCGGTAAAATGTACAATAGTGCGCGAATGGTATCGACAAAATTTTCGTTCGTGCGCAATTGGTATCCATAAAACGATCGATAGTGCGCGACTGGTGTCGGTAAAATGTTCGATAGTGCGGGATTCGTGTAAATAAAATGTTCGATAGTGGGCGAGTGGTATCGGTAAAATGTACAATAGTGCGCGAATGGTATCGACAAAATTTTCGTTCGTGCGCAATTGGTATCCATAAAACGATCGATAGTGCGCGACTGGTGTCGGTAAAATGTTCGATAGTGCGGGATTCGTGTAAATAAAATGTTCGATAGTGGGCGAGTGGTATCGGTAAAATGTACAATAGTGCGCGAATGGTATCGACAAAATTTTCGTTCGTGCGCAATTGGTATCCATAAAACGATCGATAGTGCGCGACTGGTGTCGGTAAAATGTTCGATAGTGCGGGATTCGTGTAAATAAAATGTTCGATAGTGGGCGAGTGGTATCGGTAAAATGTACAATAGTGCGCGAATGGTATCGACAAAATTTTCGTTCGTGCGCAATTGGTATCCATAAAACGATCGATAGTGCGCGACTGGTGTCGGTAAAATGTTCGATAGTGCGGGATTCGTGTAAATAAAATGTTCGATAGTGGGCGAGTGGTATCGGTAAAATGTACAATAGTGCGCGAATGGTATCGACAAAATTTTCGTTCGTGCGCAATTGGTATCCATAAAACGATCGATAGTGCGCGACTGGTGTCGGTACGCACTATCGGACATTTTCCCGATACCAACTGCGCAATATCGGACGTTTTCTCGATACCAGCCGCGCACTATCGCACTTTTTCCCGATACCAACAGCAAACTATCGAAGGTTTCCCGGATAGCAACATCGCACTATCGGACGTTTTCCCGATACCAACTTCGCAACATCGAACATTTTCTCGATACCAACTCCGCACTATCTTTCCCTTCCCCGATACCAACTTCGCGCTTCCGGACACTCTCTCGATACCATTTGCGCACTATCGGACATTTTCCCGATACCAACTGCGCACTATCGCACTTTTACCGATGCCAACCTCGCACTTCCGGACATTTTCTCGATACCATTTGCGCAAAATCAGACGTTTTCCCGATACCAACTTCGAACTATCGGACATTCCGCCGTTACCAACCTCGCACTATCGGACGTTTTCCCGACACCAACCGCGAAATATCGGACATTTCCCGGATACCAACTTCGCACTATCGGACTTTTTACCGATACCAGCTTCGCACTGTCGGACATTTTCTCGATACCAACTGCGTGGTATCGGACATTTTCCGGATATCAACTCCGCACTGTCGGACATTTTCCCGATACCAACCGCGATAGTGCGCGACTGGTGTCGGTAAAATGTTCGATAGTGCACGACTAGTGTCGGTAAAATGTTCGATGGCGCGCGATTGGTGCATGCAAAATGTTTGGTACTGCGCGATCGGTGTCGGTAAAATGTACGTTAGCGCGCGATTTTTATCTGTAAAATGCTCGATAATGTGGGACTGGTATCGATAAAATGTTCGATATTGCGC
>JPKZ01002917.1:176092-187595 GCA_000803305.1 Toxocara canis | reverse complement strand
TCTGAAGAACTATCCATATTCTTGGCGCAAATGCAGCAGCAAATACGAGGGCATTTTTGAATTCGAGGATGAGTCGTATCGATGATGAGCCAATGTCAGATGACACTTAGTCACTTGTTCCGTTTGTTGCTGTCCCACACTGGCAACTTAGTATAAGCCCATTCCGCTTTGTCGCTCATATGCAATCGTCATCACCGGCATCACATCTTCACCAGTAGTTCGTCTCGCCAACTTTTAACGTTACTTAACCAGGGTTTACCTTCCGATGGGAACCAGCCAACTGTACTATAACTGTCCTTATCGTCTCTACATAAGACAGTGCACCCAGCACATCGTGTACAAGTTATCGTTTCGTTCGCCAAATAGTAATTACGCAATGCATTAGTTGACTCGTTTTACGACATCTCTGTATGTAATGGATATGAATGAGCCAGTGCACGATTTGCAGTCCAAAGATGTTTTCAACGTTTTTCTTTTACTTCGCAATTTTCGACGAGAATTTTTTCTTTTCGCGCAACTTCAGGACGAAATCCAGGAAGGACAGACAGGTGGATGTGAGAGTGCCTCGCAAATGAGTGTCACAAAATGTCAAGTCATCAACCGATGAAACGGAACAGCGAAGTGATTGTCTTCCATTTGTTTCAATTTGTGCAATCGTTCCTGAATGCTTTTGCGCTGCAACAGTTTACAAACTTCGACCACTATTATCGCATAAAACGTTGTTTTTCGAGCTCACATATTTGGAAGGGTAACTAGTATGAGGATATTGCTTTGTTATGACAAGTATAGCAATTCTGCGAGCTCGTCGATGCGTTGAGGTAAATAAAGCAAAAATGAATTGAGCAGAAAAGGTGATCGCAATCTCTTTCTATCATATTCTGTTATCGAATTTCTGCTCCGATATATGTACATCCTATTAGCAGTGAGAAAATTCTTTCCTTTTTCGCTTCCCATAAATAAAGAGCGCGCATTATATGTATGTACATATGCAAAAAGATGCAAAGGTAGCTATAATTTTATCGACCTCCGTATCGATGCAGCTGACAACCGCGCCCACGCACGATTGTTTTGACTAGTTTCGGAACGCCTGATAGTCAGCCTGCTGGCGATCCGTTGGGAAAACAACCGGAAATCAAACCCAGGTCTTTCCACATAGAAGGCGGAAGCTCTACCACTGAGCTACTGCCCACCCATTACGCGATACATATATGTGTATATATATACAATGTATATATATGCATATATATATACATGTATATATATATATATATATAACCTACGAAAAACGAATGAACTAAAACGTCTAATATTAACTCGCATTATAACTTAATCCATGCTAAATAAGATAATCACAAAAATAAAAAAGCACAATTCGATAGAGTCAAAGAGTATCGAATAGCAACAACGACTTTCCACTAAATTCATTGCCAACATAAATAAACACTGACGAGGAAGAAAGAGTTTAACAAGTGAACGTAAAACAAAGCAAAACAAAAAATCATCTGTCACTTATTAGTGATCCCTCGCAAAGCACAAAACGAATTTTTGCTCCCTGTAAGAGTTTACTGTTGCACTCAATAGTTCATTAATTTACAGTATTATACCATCATTTCAGTGGAATACTTTTGAGCGCAGCAAATAGAGGTGCCTGAATCAGGACAATTTCCAACATTAAAACACATTTCACGTGGAAATAATCGTCGAAACAAACCTTGAACTAGTCCGCTTACTTAAGTTTTTTTAAAAAGCTTCTCTCACAAGTCAAAATTATTGTTTTGGTCGAAATATTTGCGCTAAATGCCGATTTATTTCTGTTCACTTCTAATCATTTCCAGTACAAAAATACCCCATAGACGTATAGCTATATTGCGCTTATATAAAGATTGAAAATTTTATGCGTTATTAATTACGTCATACTTACTAGTATTGCAGCACTAAAAAAGTAGAGTAGTAAGATGGATTCAAAAGTAAAAGTTATTAAAATCACTACTCAGTCTCAATGAGTGTTTGTGTTATTCGAAACTGAGAGGGCAACACAAGAGGCACGAACATCATCGCAGCTGCATCAAATAGCGGCGGTCAGTCGCCAACTGCTCCAATCAATGAAATCGACTGAACACTTTTTTTTGTTAAAATTCCAACATGACTCATGGCAAGTGCAACCTGCTTGATGCTACGTAATAGCTGTTCCAACATGATCACTCAAACGATGAAATATGAAGTGTGCGTAAAAGTAACTAGAGAGGAACAGGTCACAGTAAACCGGGAAAATGGAGGGAGGGTGATGGGAAGGGGGGAGAAGGGAATCAGCATATGTATTCCACGATCGCTGTGAGTCACAGTAGAACAAAAAAAAACGTTTTCTTCTTGACGATCACTAGAGATGATTTTCTACGAAACGCAACTGTACTCTTTGTAACGTATTTCCTATTTTGTTCCACAATACCGCACACTATTCATAACAAAATGAAGCTCTGAGAAGAGCACAGCCTCGATACCATTTACAGGGACGAGCTACGGCACAGTGCTACACACTCGTTTGCATGCATATACAGTATTTTACAATTTAACAATGTACAGTCCCGTACTAGTAATATGCAGTACCATACTAATAATATACAGCATCATACTAATAACAGACAGCACCACACCATAGTACCTACAGGATTCATATCAGAGTGAAATTCTTTGGACGTACAGTGCACATACAATTCGCAGTGCTCATTTATTTGGTATAAAGAATGGTACAGTAATCACGGAAAAAAAAACATGCGCTGCACCCAAATTATCGTTGCCCCACATGCGGACAATCACTGCATAGAATGCTGCCACTGTCAGTGTCTGTAGAGTTTTCAACGATATCCACACTGATTTAACAACCCTTTATTGATATTGGCCAGACCCGTTTGCGCAAAAAAAAGCGCTTTTATGATCGTCATGAAACATCATTGCCATCATATTTTATGGCACATCACTTTCGGATGACGGCGAACAAAGTTCAACAAATTGACCGGCACAGCAAGAACATAATAAGAAACCAAAATCCCCATTACATGATTCTCCAAGTTGTTACCCACAACATGGGTGGGAAAAGGAGAGGATGGTGGAGAGGGATGGGTAAGGGAAATGGTAAGCTAGATTTCGACTTTGAAAGAAGGAGCCGAAGATCGCTGGGAAAAGCTGGCGAGGAGAAGCAGACTGGTGGAGAGTTTTTTTTTCCGGTGCGTTATTCTTTCCCACCAATCAAGCAACAAAAGCATTCAGGAAATTTGAGCCGAGCAAACACCTCAAGCCTCAAAATACTGACCCTTAAAACTTATATGTCGAAGATTTGACGTTTATCTTTCGAAAAGTTCAACTAACTCTAATCGATTTGTGGGAATTTTTCGTTTCTTCGATTTCGTTCTATTCCGTTCCATTTCATGCCTATAGGTCACAATAATCTTCTTTTATATTGTGAGCTCGTTTCGAGATGACAATATTGTTTCGGCACCAAGTTTTTAAAAAAATAAAAATAAAGAACTTTATTTACACATTTTTACGACTAATTTTCGGCGACTATAAAGTACAAAATGGCCCCACATAATTATTGAATTTATTCGTTTATTATGAATTGATTTGATGAAAAGCGTTACAAGTACCAATACGAAATGATTTCATTAATCAGCACAAGATCTTCCCCATTCAAATTTGCATCCGTTTATTTCTATGGAATTCGCCTATCGATTTGCCACGTTTACCACAAAACTTTAGCGCAGACGTCTCATACCACAATTTTTGGTTATTGCGCTAATGTCTAAACAATCTGATTGCTATGTGCTCCTCTACTCGCTTGATTGGCTAACAACAAAATTCAAAGCAAATCACATTTTTAACTGCATTTTCTCTTTTCGGAATCTTTTTAGGAACGTCTGCAAATTCTGCATGGATCCAAATTCTGCACGGACCCCTTTTCCTCTAGAATGTCATCGATGACGCGCTGTGACGTATGTTGCAATGGAGGGGAAGGGAAGAGATGGAAGAGAAAAAGGAATTTTGAAATTCCCTAGATAAACCAAAACCAAATACTATCGCTACAGTAATCAATAGGGAATCGTCATAAAAATTTTTTCGGCTAAAGTACAGCACACGGCAATAATTTTGGCAGTATTCCAAGAGCAGATTGCATTCTCACAGCTTGAACAGTTCACTGCACTGGAGAATGGGGATTAATCTGAGGTCGGTGCAGTGCTGAGAGGCAAAAGCTATTTTTTTAAAGTTTTTGTTAAAATGCTTTTCAGACTGGAAGTTCGATGTATTTCTGTGGAAAGGGGGATCCAAGGAGAACATGATCATTTCATTTCTATATGCTCGAAACGGTGAATTAGAGGGGGTACTGAGGATGGCATTATGCAGAAAAATGGTGCGATAGAGGGTATATTAAGGAGGGTAGTAAGTAAGGAAGAGATGCTTTAAGTGAGGCGATATGTTTCTAGATCAAAAAGCATTATTATTAGCTTTATCGAGCAAAAATAATTGAAGAAAAGACCTCATTACGGCGGTGAAATGATCAAATTTAGAAGGCGTTGAAGCGAAGCGATAAAACAGCTTCAAGCGATCAAACGTACGTCAATAATTGAAATAGCACTACTCGTGTGTCAGTTTCGTTTACATCCAACAAACCGTTCACGCCGCCCATTGCTCGTTTTTTTTTCATCGAAGCTTTTATGGATGCGGGAGAAAATAAGGGGGAGAGAGAGAGAAAAATAGAGAAAGGGAAAGAGAGAGGGAGGAGAAAAAAGGAAGGTCATTGAAAAAATAAAAGCTGATGAAACACTCCACAGGTGACGTGATCGTTCACTTTATAGCCCCCCCCCCCCCCCCAAAAAAAAAAAAAACGAATCTGAACGTTACCATTCACGTATAATGAAAAGTGAAAGCAAAAAGTCGATAGAGTCGTACGTTTACCTTTTTTTTTGAACGCACATACTGCTTCGTTAAACCCGACATTCATTTACCTAAAATTGAGGTCCGACCTCATTTAAACAATCTAAGGTGCTCGCATGCGCAAGTTTACTAGCTGATCGTTTTATAACAATAATGGTAACAGTCATGATATGCGACTCCAACAAGTTCAATTTCGTAACGTCAACGCCAATATTTGTTCACGATGATAGCTAAACAAAAAAGCTAGCACGCTCATCTAAATTTAATGCTACAATTGATGAACGCAAAAAATTTTTCGATTTAATTTTTCTTAAAGAGAAAACCTTAAGTGGTCAAAAATATCGCAACGAGCAACAGCAATACTCGATCTCTAAAATAGCATTGCCGTCCATCCTTTGCGAACCGCATTGAAATCAAATATGCAATCTGTTAATAGAATATAAAACGCTGCAATGTTTGAATAGAGAGGCAATTGTTCAATTTGTTTTTTTTTTGGGGGGGGGGGAGGAGGGGAGGGAAGGGGCTGCAATAAATGAGCGCTATTGGCATATGTGAAAAGAAAAAAAAAGAAAAAAGAACGACGGAAATCTCTCAGCCATTGGTGCAGCGGACAAATGGAGGGACGACATTCACTTGCACAAAGGGCACAAATTGGCGACAATTAAGCCGCGAAAAAAAATGGCGATGTCCTACACAAAGACAACCTTCAAATTGTGATATTTCGGTCCGAATAAAAACACCAAAATTATTCGTTCCCATCACTTGAAAGGAAGCAGCTGAGCACGCTCACCTGAATTCTTTTATTTGTTTTTTCTTATTATTAATATAAATCTAACCGTAAAGCGGAAATGGTATCACAAATAAAGTTGTGATGCTGCCGTATTTCAAAACTCTTTTATTGCTGACGATGCGACCTTGACAGCCATTGGAATAACAAAGCGATGCTTGCGAACTGTTTCAATGTACAGGTATTTTTTAAAAATGATTAGAAGATAAATGAGCGATTTTGCGCTGCAACAGAATCGCCTGCTGCGTGACCGAACTTGAAACATAGCTGTCTATTAAATCGTTTTTTCCGATGTTTTAGTGCTCTTATTTTTTGTCTTTTTCTATGTTGTGGAAGTGAAAATGAATAGTGGCGATTTTCGCGCCGCCGTGCCCTATACGTTAAGAGTATGCCATCGCACTATCGAGGCCACCCGCGACACTAATTATGCTTGGAGGTCGAACTTGGCCTCAAAGTGGACTATGCATCTTGTGCCCGAAAAATTCGCTCCTGATGGCCTGGATTCCCTAGATAAATCTGATCGGTGTCAGAAGTCAAGCTTGACAACAAAAATCATAATAATAATAATAGTAATAATAATAATAATAATAATAATAAAGCCTTCATTATTTGTGAGATTATGAGGTATTTCGCCCCGAGAAAGCTTCATCGATAATATAATTTATCAATTCGAATCGTAAAAATTGTAGAAGACCAATTCTTTCCTCCCATCTTCCCCCCTCCTTCCTTCCTTCTCCTCCTCCCGTAGTTGACTAGCTCAATGCGTTCATGATTATCGAAAAGGGGAGGCTTAGATTGATTAGATAGGCTGAGATTGGTGGGAAAAACTTTGGGATTTAGGAGGAATTGGGAAAATTTTGTGGTTGATAAAAACGAATGAACGCAAACTGATGCTAGCAATTGTAGTTTTTCTTTATTTTCTTCTTTAAAAAAAAGGATTTCTGATTATAACCTCAACAATTCTTTCGCCGATCAGCTACGTTTAAGCGATGCTATAACTCCCGATCCAGTCAATCCCGCTCATCCGCTAATATCATACATGCTCAAACATGAAATCCAATTTGAACGAATGTAACATAGGTTAGCTTAAACAACGATGAGTTAGCTTAAACATCACCAGCTGCAAAAATAAATGAGATATCATCATAAACAACAAAATATGGTGCGGCAGAGTGCAAGGGAAAAAAAAAGAGAACAGCGATTGATGAGCGCACAAAGCGAATGCTATCAACTTTCTTTTTCCTCTCCAAATCAATTAGTGGGAGAAAAAAAGAAAAGAAAAGAAAACGAAGAAATACGCAAATGCTGCGAAATAAAGCAGTTCATGTTTTCACACCGATAATCATTCAGCTGCAAATGCTCCTCATTTGATAAAGATTGAAGTTGCTAATTTCGCAATTTTTTGAAATAGTTTAACAAAGAATTTTGTTAAACGTAAAAAGTAGAAGAGTTTACCGTCTTAAAAACTTAACAGAACCATGAGATTATAAGAAAATTATGCAGTAAAAATATTTTGATTTTCAGCAAATACAACTATTATTTACGCGTCTTATAGACAAACTGAAATGATGAAAACAACATAGTATTTAAGCATCGGCACAAACATATCTTTCGTACACAGTCCTTATCAATAAGGTAGGTAGTGACCGCGTTTGTTTTGCAGATATCTTCTCTCCTCGCTTCGCTTCGTCTCCTCATCGTACGCTTCCCATTATCGCTGTTAAAGCAGCTGCCCTACTGAGTTTCTACACTAACGAATCAGTGACAGCTGTCGCAACCAGTCAACGCTCCTCCGATCGCCGCGCAAATGCTAATTAATTATTGCGCATTCGTAACATGAACAATCTTAAGCGACAACAAACACGAATCCTAACGTGTCTACTTCCTACCCCTATATCCTCCGCGATCCAATGAGGTCAAACAGAACTTTGAAGACCGTAGTCAACAATTCCAATCGACTTCCCCATGACCACCTAGGGAGAGAGAGGAAGAGAAAAAGAAAAGGTTGCAATTTTCCAAAAAAGTATACCAGTTTCATTTACTTGTAATGTCGTTTACGCAGAAATGACTAATAGCCAGTCGCTGTTAACTTCTGCCGATTACCCATACCGAGGGGCAGTGCACAAGGAATCTGACTCTCTACTGGACTCAAGTCGTCAAAAGTTTTCCGAGGATGAGCAATCGAAATAACGATATGCGGCAAGTTCCAGTAAGATAGTTATCGGTGCTCAAACGCGAAATGTTTAATGAGAGAGAGGAAGGAAGAAAGGAAGAAAGGGAAAAAAAAACAAAGAGAGAGAGGTAGGTAGAAAGAAAGAAAGAAAGAAAGAAAGAGGGAGAGAGACCAAAAATGAAAATTTGACAGATTTAGTTTTAGAAAGAATTATTCGCCAACAATTTCCCAAGGCAAACTTCACATAAGCAGGTCGCATTCAATCCAAAAATCTACGTTCACTGATCTCACTTCGATCTGCCCCATCATAGCAATCGAAGCCATCCGGGATGCAGTGTTCTCCAGCACACACTATCTACAGTTTAATCAAACGGCTCTAGATGAGCTATTCCGATCGTCTCGTGGTGAACCCGCCCGCCATTCCAATATTTGCAATATAAGGGGGTCCGTGAAGGGAGGGGGATGGAGAAAGGGATGCCGACCCGACGACTACCCTATACTGCAAAGCAGTTTTCATTTGGTGTTGTACGGTTTCACCTAAGTCATATCCAAACGCCTCCCCTACCCTTCCGTGTAATGTGCCTATGAAGACGAATTATTGGCTAAGTTTCATTACAAAATATCTTTTAGAGCAGAAATCAATCCAGCTCTGCAATGTTCGCCACTTCACAAACAGGAATTTATTCAGAAGGGGCGGGGGGGTGGATGCCTATAATAAAGGTGAAAGTAGGTTGGAATTTACTAATACTTACTGCTAGTTACACTTGCGGCATGACTACGATCCCTCTAGACCTGTCCCTTCTGTACGTCAGCAGATAAACCTATACTGCTTTCGACAGACTACCCAGCTATGCACGACAGAAAATTCGGCGTACAAGACATGTTTCCCAGATGGACGGCGAGGGGAGAGGGAGGGGGGAGGGGGGCAGGGAGGGAGATAGAGAGTGGCGTAGAAATGATTTACTGATGAAGAGTTCACTTAAATTCCATTCTCCAGTAACGAAGGTTACCTCGTTCTCGTTTTCTGAAACTTTCGTGACTTCCATAAAAAGTGTTGATATTTTTTTAAAGCGATCAACCCAAACGAGCGGACGCATTGCGTAGAATTATGTTAGCGTTGCCACTATTAATCATGTGCACACATCGTCCCTGAACCATAAAAATGCAAAAGCAATGAAGGCTATTCGTGATGAGACCGAAAAAAAAGCAGTAAAGATTTAAACGAAAAACCATAAAAGCAATCGGCCAAGCCGGGAATAGCAATGAAGCAATGAAGTTGCTCGACAAAATCTAAAGCGTTACAAAACGGTGCACCCGAGTTCTCTTAGTGCAACGCATTCAAATGCACGTTCTCACTAGAATTAGTCACCCTAACGTCAAAAAAAAAAACACGAAAACTGTGACAAATAACATTTGCAGTAAAGCTATGTCCTGAAACGGTGGAATTGCGTATCATGTTTCGATATGAAGTGATGCTTTTGAAAGCTTAATTCCTGGAATACGGTTTCGCGTAGCTGCAACATAAACAGGCTTTTGGGATGAATCATCTGAGATCGGAACTAGAGATAAAGCACACAGGTAAACCAGCAATGTGCATAGCAACTGAATACTACGGAAAAGCATGTATGGTTAGCTTGTTTGCTTCGAGTTCCGATTTTTGAATTTCCCGAGCACTTTTCAGCTCTGAACATCATTGCTCTTCAATACAGATGGTCTTGGTCTGGTTTTATGATGCAACTAGCCGTGATGAATGATAAAAAAACGTTAAAATAGGCTGACTGTCAGCACAGAGTTTAGCAACCCCATTGCACATCAGTTCCTCTCTTCCGTGGAGCTTTTAAGTTGCTCATCCGGTTTGAAGAACGAACGAAGAAAATATTGAAAGCGCGGAGAAGCCAAGGTAAACCCTTTGTCATTTATATCTTTGAGGTGCCTCAATAAGTGCGATGTCAGAACTTGTTAAAACGCATCGTAGAAGTTACGACTTGTACAAAATATTAAAAACGCCGAAATGCGATCTTCTTCGATTTTGGCATTTTGTTCTAATGAATTTTCCAACTTCCTCGGCAGATTCAATATATGCAAAAATTTAAAAAAAAAAAACAACCATTGCATTGTGCACCCGCACCACCGATAACTCGTTTCTTTTTTTTGGCAGTTTGATGGTGATCAAAGCACTCTGAGCGGATAAAGAAAGTTATATCACTGGCGAGATCAAATATTTATAAGAAAAAAAACATCACTTTTGATCTACCCCTAGCCGAAAACCCTCCACACGGTAGACGGACAACAATTTGAGCACTTTTGAAATTTTCGACTTCATGTCGACCAGTAACGGTTCAACAACTGTACACTTGCTAATCTCTTCGCTATTTTACGACAGAAATGGTACGTCCATGAAATATGGAATAACCAACAGAGCGATCACCAATGCCAACCCAACAGCATAAGATATGCCATGGCATATGAGCATGTGTATCTATTGCTGAACGAGTAAATAAAAATACAAATAAGTGTGCACAAGTAAAGGTATAGGCATATAAGTACAAATATTTCGAGGCGGGAGGATCATGCATGTTATAAGGCAGGGTATATATTAGCTAAAATAGATTCCTTTCTTTAAAAAAAAGGAAACGAATACAAATGGATAACGAAGGAAGTTGTAAGGGCACAGAAATGGAGCATAAGAAAGGGCAGACTCATGAGGCAAATAAAACGAAAGCATGGAATGTGATAGTAACATGCAGGCAAGGCAGATAGGCATAGATGGGCTTTGCCCTTTGTAATGATGACATGCATTTCGTAGAGTGAAGCACCAACCACGCACGCAATAGACCGACCGATCCAGCGCTTCTTCGTTCATCAGCACAAACACAACGCATCGATTTTGGACACCCCGTTCCCCACATCACATTCCCTCTAACTGCATCACCAACACTGTTTTACCATACTCGTATGTCAAGAAAGCAGCGTAACACAGATTGGTGTTATGTGGAACACAATACGAATAGTTAACAAGTCAGAAGCTTGTCAAATGAATTGGCACAATATGCGCTTTTCGCAATTCTGTTGAACACAGCACAGTTTCGTTCGAGAGTATTTGTAAAACAATGCGCAAGATCATTTGATTACGTATGAAGGTTTCTTTTCGAAATCGGCCATTAAACAACAGCTTCTGAGACCGATTAGAACTGCAGTGGTGATTAATGCATGCGTTCATGAGCATGAGATCATAACTGCTCCCCCCCCCCTCCCCTACTTGTGCGCCCGTCCTGGAATTGTCATGCTCACTTTCTATAGAATGAATATTTCTAAACCGTAAAACGGGATGTATTTGAATAACGTAAGAAGTAATGTTGTACATCACGCATAAAAATTTTAGTTAAGTTAACTTGCATATAGTTATTCCTCTAAAGCAATTTTCCATTATATTCTTTCCACCAATCAAACTAACCCACCAATAAATCTACCAATCGTTAAGAATATTTATAATCTATGGATCATAACGAAAATTTGTTTAGAAACCTCGAAAGGCAACAGATTATGCGTGTTGCAACTCCAACACAACAGGCAACTGCTTCATGAGTTGAAAGAGACAAGAGGAAGGACATTATATA
>JPKZ01002917.1:160852-171588 GCA_000803305.1 Toxocara canis | reverse complement strand
AACGTGCAGGGCAAAAAAATTTGTGAGAATTTACAGTCGGTCAGGACGCAGAAAAACGAACCTTTAATAGAAGACTTCTGTGAGCGATCAGGATGGGTAAAATTTGAGATTTCTTTTTTTTTCGTCTTCGACTAGTTTTATGAAGCTGGTTGACTTGATAGGCAAGTCGTCAAAGCGCTTATCGTATCAGCACCATGGCGTGCATTCCCGTTTTATTCGGCGATTCGACCAGTTGAATATGCGTACAATCCAATTGAGCGAATATGCACGCAACTTTTTAATTCCTAAGGAAGTTTAACTTCTACTGTCGATGAACTGAAGAGAAACTCGGCATAAGATTTACTGGTTCCAAAGTTGAAATTACCACACGTACAAGAGAGACACGCCATACGTAGGCTAAAAATTCCATCATAACATGCTCTACAAACTACAAAAATTGCCAAATCGTACAGTGAGGCCAAAATTCTCTTCATAAAAATTCCTCAACTACTACTAGTAGGATTTTGTCTATGAGCACCAGTAGGACAAATAACAATTATTATTTAGTCGACATTTCGGCAACTTTTCGAGAGCCGATTTAGTTTGTAATTTAAAAAAAAAAAAGTTAAAATATGTCGTCGCATTGCTGATGATCGCTTTGTTTTGTGTGTTGCTGGTGAAGGCATAACGGGCTGAAACGTTTAATTAATGATCATCATTATCGCCCAAATTGCGCTTTTTAACAACTTTTTTTTTTGAACGGCTTTCATTTATCTTTTTACACCTCATGCTTCACTTTTTTTCCAACGATATAAACATTAGTTCTGATGAGATCTTCAAGGAAAGCCGTAACTGCTTTCTAAGATTCTTTATCAGTAACTCGTTCATTGATGAGGACTTCTTCGATAGCTCATTCACTTCGTTGTTTCGTTCATAAAAATGACTTCGTGCCAGTAGCATTAATTCAAGTCTGCTCGATGCTCAGCGTTTCACTCTATAACGCTTAATTGTAAATTAAAATAATAAACAGTAACAAGTAGAAATTTAAAAAAAAATTAAATCAGAGCAAATAATAAAATGCCGGCACATTGGATATATTGCTGAAGCAAATACGGTATATACCGTTTTCATTAACAACTTCATTAAGAGCATGTCTTATAATGAGTGTTGACGTCAACACCTTAAAACAGGCTAAACATAGTAAGCAGATATGTTATTCGCAAAAGTTCGTCAAATTTACACGCCAGAAGCGAATGCCATCGTAAAAATTCGGATGATGAACGATAGCACTTCCGGTGAAGCAAAACATGTTAGAAGCACTAGAACAAATAGTGTTATTCTCTTGCGATCGCTAGTGAATGCGCTATGTCAAGTGTAACCTGGGCTGTCCTACCGCGAGCAAACAATGGTACACGTATACATTCTAGACTTTATAGCGAACCCCCTTCGCCTCTAATTTTTTTCCCCCCCCCCTGCCCCCTCCCTTCGGCCTATATAGCGCTGAAACATATCGAAAATTTCAACCAAGCACGCCTATAACAACGATAAGTTCATCGATTTTCAATGGGAACCTCGATGAACGATGAAACTTCCCGCGGAGAGATGCATTTTTCCGGGAGGTCGGCGCTGGGTATAGAAATCAACATTCGGCTGTCAGCCGTTGCTAACAATTATCATGTATAAAAATCATCGTTTTCCCAATTTCATGGCTTTGTTATGTCCCCTCTATTTTTATCCGCGTCCGTTTTGTCACCTTATCTTACCGTTATTTTTCTTCTCGTCCTCTCCTCCATAACATCTTTTCCATTTTTCATGCGCAGACTGTGTTCTAAACCCGGGACCGGGCTACGATTTATGATTTTAACCATCCCCCATCCCCTCAAGCTCCCCACTTAGTTCAGGGAGAACAGATGATAGCAAACTCAGGCACGAGACCGGTTCGAAATGATTTCAGGTCAGTCAGAGAAATGAAACCGCCTTCCCCTTTCTCTTGTGTCAAGTTTTAAATTGTTGGAACTTTCTTTGTTGCTAATGTGTAACAGCATGGGCAGCGTCAGTGATAAGATGAGAGGAAGAACGTCCTTAAACATCATTCATTTAGATAATTTTTAAAAAAACCCAATAGAAATCACCTCAAATATCACAGAAAATGCGCAATAAAAAACTTTAAATCATCAATAGTGAATGTGTGACACATAAGCCCAATTAGTGACATCTAAAAGCATCATCCAATGTACCGCTACCTTCACGTATATATATGTGTCATAGAATATGAATAGTCGAGGTGAATTTCGCGCACAATTTCGAGATAACCTTCACCGTCAGATAGCCAGCCGATAACGCACCTCTCCATTATCGCTGTTTTTCACCTCACAATAAAGGTAAGCTAAAATGATACTTCCAAAGTGTCATATTTCGTCGCTCTCTCCAAGCGGAAAACTGTTCTGCTCGAACAGCAACAGACCAGCCGGGATGGCAGCGTTTCCACAACAAAATGAATGTCATGGATCCTTACATTGCAGCTAACTTGATGGACTATTTAAAAACATATTTTCGCAGCCTCACCTAGTGTAAAAATGCATTGTTAGTACTCCTCTTTCTCTCTCTCTCTCTCTCCCAAAATCCCCTCCCGCAGAGATCTAAATCAATTTCCGAAGTTTACCACATAGTTCACCTTGATAAGAACTAAGTTTCATCAACGATGGAACCTACCGAGACAACCACAGCAAAGTGCCTTCCATGGGACCAATAGAAAAAGAGAAGGAAGGAGAGAAAGCAAGAAAAGAAAGAAGCAGAGAGAGAAAGAGAAAGGGCGGCGAAGTATCTGACCTAAACATCGCGTAGATCGGTGTTTGATCTCTCGAATCTGGTGACTGTTTGCCTCCAGATGCGATAGAGAATAATTAACCAGAAGCAGTAACTACTTGTTGTTACTATAAACTGGCCACCGGAATAATGTTTGAGAAAAATGAGAACGGATGGAAGAGAGCACAAGGGAGATAGGAACAACGAAAAACTCCTTAAGAAGCATATCATAGAAACCCATCATGCTCTTTTAATAAACACATACAACAAACTTAAATAACCAATTCGCGCAATGTGCAAAATCGCATAATTTTCGACGACAAAATGAACGAAATCAATCAACGTCATCAACAAACCAAATAATGGCAACCGCTATAACCTACCGAGACAACCACAGCAAAGTGCCTTCCATGGGACCAATAGAAAAAGAGAAGGAAGGAGAGAAAGCAAGAAAAGAAAGAAGCAGAGAGAGAAAGAGAAAGGGCGGCGAAGTATCTGACCTAAACATCGCGTAGATCGGTGTTTGATCTCTCGAATCTGGTGACTGTTTGCCTCCAGATGCGATAGAGAATAATTAACCAGAAGCAGTAACTACTTGTTGTTACTATAAACTGGCCACCGGAATAATGTTTGAGAAAAATGAGAACGGATGGAAGAGAGCACAAGGGAGATAGGAACAACGAAAAACTCCTTAAGAAGCATATCATAGAAACCCATCATGCTCTTTTAATAAACACATACAACAAACTTAAATAACCAATATTCGCCCAATGTGCAAAATCGCATAATTTTCGACGACAAAATGAACGAAATCAATCAACGTCATCAACAAACCAAATAATGGCAACCGCTATCTTTTAAAAGAAAGTCAAAAGCAATATGTAAATGAGAATTAATTAGTAAAGTGAATAGCAAAAATTTATTGATAAACTGAAAGGAAACCGAATATCTCGAGAAATGGAGATGATGTTCGCTTCGTTTTTAAGTTGAACGAAATTTGTCGATAAAAAGAAACGATACATTCAGTCTATAAAAATAAATCCATTCATAAATCTTTCTTTCATTCCATACAACTAAACTCCGAAAACTTACTTCAAAAACGATGAGAACAAACGACGTACACCAATGGGATAACCAAGAACGGGGTTTTTAAAACTGCGGGAACTGTACCCATCTCACCAACCGGTTTCATACTAACAATGTTTGCGTAAAAGTGCGTTCAAATTGCGCTCAGACAAGCAGTTAGTTATTCATGATAATAATGTAAGCATTGATCCATCACATAGAATTGTACTGAAATTCCGGAATTCTGTAGCTTTCTTTTTTCATAGTCCTTATACGTCTTGGGAATTTAGAGATGTGTTCCAAATATCGCCGAAATCCCCACTGACCGCACTTCTGAATTGTTTTCGAAGTTTCGGTGTACGAAAAGTTTTTCAGGATGTAGCTCTACTCGATATAAAAACAAACAATAAAAAACAGCTGTAAAAAGAACGGTGAAAACTTGGCAAGCCCATAGATATTAATCATGTGCATAGACGGTGATCACATAATTCTAAAAAATCCTCAAATGATAGTGCTCCGCTAAACAAAAAGCCATCCTCACTAAGGATTTTAAACTTTTTTTTTCTTCCTAACATACGGCCATTCATCGTCGCATTTAAATCCGATCATCACCAAATCCGAATGAAGTCTACAATACGCTCTAATTAAACCACCTCCCCTCTTCCTTTGTACGCAAAAAAAATTCTTTGCCTTGTAAAATATAGTAAATTTAGGCTTGATAACCGCTTGTTCGCATCATCATTACTAAAGACAAAAGCAAAACGTTCAGGTAACACAACGTTAACTCAAATCTCCTGATCGTTCAACATCTGTGGCGTTTATCCATTACACTATTGCCATGCATTTCGATTCAGACAAATTATAAGGTAGGAAGGAGGAAGTGAAGTGCCGTTGCTCGCTGCACTTCTTGATTCCGTCTCTTTGTGTAATGCTAATGATACCTCAATCCTGACTTGTACAATTTGCAAGCATACGGCTATTGCACACAGCTCTAGAGAATACCACTATTACCAAAAACCGGAAAGTATCACTAAAGCGACCTCTGAAATTCCATTCCGCTACAAATGTTCATGTTAAGCGACAAATTAATGCCAAAAAGACACATAACGATCGATCATCCACACTATCAAATTCATTTCAAGTAAATAAAAATTTAAAAATACGAATATGCAGATTTGAACGAGCAGTATCACTTAAAAAACCATCCGAGTTAGATCATCCAAGAGAGCAAACAATAGTCACAGTAATAAAAAGGAAGACTGCAGAAGAGTAAAAATTCATTTATGAGCACCAAGGCGACTTTTGGCGGCCCTCTTTGCTGCCAGCTCTTTTCTCCTCGCCTCGTTGCGAGCTGCAAGCTCGGCACGTCGAGCTTCTTTATTGCGAAGTCCATCTGAAGACGCTAAAATAAAGCAACTTTTTTTTCCTTTGCTGCATGAAAGCAGAACCTATCTTGTTGGCGATTAAAAAGCATCAAACCTTTCCGAAAAGCATAGGAAAGTTCTATAGAGAGAATTTGGATAACTGGAAAGAAATATAAGAGGCATCAGCGAATGCGACTCAGCTATGCCTACTCCACTATATCGTGAAGTTTGTGGAAAGTTTTACATATGCAATAATCTGAAAACTTTTTCGAAAAAGCGGTTTGGATGGCAATTAGTTAAAGGAGCTCTAAATTCGTAAGCTATTGCGTTCTAAAAATTCTGCTCCATCCCTCACCGCAAAAAATGTTTATACAAAACGAAATTACTATTTAAACGAAACGAATCGATTACCTTTACTAGTTTCATCACCCCAGTTGACGTCATCCCACGCAGATGCAGATTGCGTACTGCTTTTAGCTGCTGTAAAATAAACAAGGTAACGCTGGTAATATCGATCGATTTTAGCTTCCGACAACGTCATTAAACACAACTTAAAGTTGCACGCGATGAATACAGGCCAAAAATTGTGCATTACCATGCGCCTAAAAAAGTGCTTCAGGCTCTATTGAACAGACCGAACTGTGCCGACAAAAAACTTCCAAATCAACTACTAGTATTGTGCATCCAATAGTGCGCTTGACTGCGTTAATACGAAAGCAGAATTGCAGACAAGCATGTCAATTTTTGATGGAGAATTCCGATGGCGCCTCTATCGCTCCCTCTCCAGTTCTGCAGAGATACTGTGAAAACCAAAGACTCTCAACGGATATCAGAAATTCTGTCGCATCAGTGACTTTTTACAGCAAGAAATGAAATGAACGGTTGTGCTACTTCGCTCAATTTCCCCCTAAATAAACCTTACATTTGTAAAATTTTGGTGAAAAACAGTAAGACAATCACAATTCGGTAAGACAATTTAGCCAGAATTCCAATTTTCGAAGAACGGTGAAGGAAATCTTTCGCTTGCATCATATGCTAAATAAAAATACACAAGAATATTTTCAACAACAACAATAGACGCTTTAATGAACGAAAATATGCAAATGCGGTTAAATGATAAAAGGACTGTGGTCTTTGATTGGTTTTGATCGAATAACTTGGCAGTTATGCCGTACTCGTGAAGCAGAAAGAATTCTCAATTTTCGAGCTATTTTCATGTTGCGGTAGAGAATTCCGGATTTGATATTGTCTGTTAACAGCTTTGGCTATGTACAACAACAGTAAGCGAATAAGACGAACCAGTAGGAAGATCGTTGAAGTCATCCCATCCGGCCGAATCGACACCAGTATCCCATCCGTCACCGGAACTCTCCCCCTCAGTTTTTATGGTGAAAAGGGAATCCGTCGCTGTATTTGCAGTTGTATTCCGAATATCAGCCGAATTCTTCGACTGCGATGTTACTCCCAATAAATAGTCCAAATCGTCATCAGCTAAAACTTTAAGAATCCCATGAAACATATATGAAACACATTTTCTTCGAATTCCTAGTATGCATGATCATCCGAACTGCAAATACAACCGTTTAATGAGCAAACAGAAAGACAAAGTAACTGCAAATATATTAGCAATCTACAAAAGTAAACTCTATATAAAATAAAACTGAAATAGTTTAAATTATAGCCTAATTCAGACTAAACATAACAGTCGACCCAGTTTTCGAAAACTAAAATTACAAATGACAGCCACTACCATTCCAAACATAAGATGCCTTGCGCAAAAAGTTACCAAAGGAAGTATTACAGAAAACGAAATCGAGAATGAAATCAATCGAGTAGCAAATAATAGCAACGTAAACAGCTGGACAGTGTAATTTCGAAATCCCCTAATGGCTGCCATAAAGATCGGAGGACTGAGGTGAAACTAAAGCATGACAAAGTCTGAGCTACACACGGTCGGTATAACAGCAATTACGGCAAACGTCGCAACAGAAATACTGCAAAGATGATTATTACTATCTTGAAGATCAGTACATACGGAGGGATTTCTTTGCAGGCGCATTCAGCTTGAGAACACCACCATGATGCTGTGATTTTGGCTTTGAGGGTGCTGCTGACGTGATCGATTTTTTCGTCTCAATCGGTGTTTTACTCTGCTGCAATATAGCATTTTCGCATATTGCCATCTGCTTCAAAGAAATAAAGAAGCACCACAGTCAAACGCGTCCAGAAATTTATCTGCAGTTCACCGGTCTCAAAGCTTGCACTGTAATTCTCTGGAGAAGGATCGGCTCTTCAATATGAGTCACTCTATAATGCGAGGCGAAAAAATAAGAACCCATCTTGATAATGGAGGTTAATATTTGACGTCACTCATGCATTATCCCATCCCGATCTCTGCTTGCCTCCTTCCCTTCCGAAATAAAATTTGCTATGAAAAGTCGCTCAAATTTTTGTCCGCACTGCTGGTCTAGTCAAGTGACGGAAAATAAATATTCAAAGGACCAAGAAAAGCACTCATACACCTCATTTCTCTTCCTCTTCCTCATTCAGAAAAGCATTCACAGCTGCTCGCTTCAAAAAATCAGACATACCCCTCCCTTAGAAAAGCAGTTACATATCTCTCCTCAAAAATGTATCCACAAACCGTTTCCCAATCGTTACTCCAATCGTCTTCGTCATCAGCGCTTCCTTCCTGCGTTCTGTCATCTTTGTGCATCGCCTGCTTTGAAAAATCAGTATCATCATCCAAGTCGTCCCACCCGTCAGTTACGGTCGATATTTCCGATGCTGCCTTCTTAAACATACACCTTGGTTCATTAATGCACATTGAGCCTCCATCACCCACTCCATCTGCCAGAATAATTATGCAAAATTCAGCAATTGCTGAATTTTATTTACGTATATCAACATGCCAGATTCGGAACTGCAACCAAGCACCCTTTAAGTTGGCTCAGATGTCGACTGATAAGCATTTGCATGTTGGGGAAATGGCACTACTGCGAAGGTGACCAGTTCGACTTCCCATGCGGGTCAAGTTTCGATTCAGTGCGGAAAGAGCACATCTTGCTAGCAGCCTCTGGCAGCGCCTCAATTTTTCAGAAATAAATTGCGACTCAGCATCTAATGAAGCGTTTGCGCTGGCCCAGTAAGCGTTTGCATTCGATTCGACCGATATAAGAACTCGTTTACTCACAACCCGACCGAACGAATATGCAAATCAAGCCCTTCTCTGGGATCGAGGCAATGGTTTGAAAATTGATGTTGGGCCTGATCTTGGGGCGTACATCATACCTGTCAGGTATTATAAGTCGAACTAGCGAATTTTGAATTTGCCAAAGCGCATACAAAGCAATAAAATCGAAGCGCCCGATTTCACGAGTGAATCATCCAGATGAACGAATTAAAATGACGGAAAAAAGGAATTTTGTCAAAGATATTTTGAAACGCACTAGGAAAAAGCTGTTACGATTATGAGATGCAGCCATTGTTTACGCCACTCGTTGCAGTGCGGTATATGGAGGTTCGACTGTTCGTACAGAATATTTCATCCTGCGCAGTAACGCGCAAAACAACGCATTCAGATGATCTAGGCTGACTTACTGCATTTTTGGATTTACTGAAAAAATACAACCTGTGGAGATATTTGGCCTTCAGGAGGCTTTGGAGTCCCTTCGCGGCTTGACGACACCTCTGCTGGTTGTTGCGGTGCTACTGGACCACTCTGTGGCGGAGGCGTTCCTTTGTAGAACTTGCCCGATAATGACTTTAATGCCCAGCTCGCCCATTGCGGAACCTGCAATCAAACAAAAAAACCTTTATCAGTTTAGATGAAGGAATTAACAGAAAGGTTCATCTGGAAGTAGATATCGAACACATTATTGGAGTAACTGAACTGAACGAAGAAAAACGAAATTGTTTGATTTCGGACGGCAAAACGGTCAAAGCAGATGACGGACCCGCAAAGAAGCAATGCTGGAGTACGACAGCATCATCGAATAACGGTTTGAAAAAAAAATAAAGCCTAAAATGGCACAATTCTGAAAAAAAAGCTTTGAAAAAATTGATATAGGTGCGAAATATTTGGCGCCATTAACTCCTTCCTGCGTTGAAAAAGCTTTCCTCACTACGCTTTTCTTCCCCCCCCCCCCTCTCTCGCTTTTCCTTCCTTCTGACTACTGCTACATCAAACTCCTACATGTTTGGTCCTTAACGTTCTTCTGGTTATGCGTTGCTCTTGGATGGTGCTGTTGTTATGCCGTAGGCAAACAATTCCTAGAAAAGATTATAGTAGAATCACGTCGCCCTCTAAAAACTTGCCTCAATCTAACCGACGGTACACAAATATCTACAGCTAAACCCAAAACTTTTGAATATCAGCAGACTATTAACTGTCCCCCCTCCCCCTCCCCCCCCACAAGCCATTATGTTCGCGACGATTGCGTCGCAATGAGCTAATCTCGGCTATGTAACCTAGGCTCGACGTATGCCACAAGTATCCGTACTGTAATATGTCCAACTCCATTCGCAAATTCGCTGCGGATTTGCGAAAACTTGCAGACAATACAGCCTCGGCGAAGCGGAGCCACATACCGAAGGAGCGGTCCATCTGGCGCCCGCCCTGTATGAACAAACACTAATGTGCGCCTACCGTACGGGCCAAAAATGGACCATAATCAAAATATCTTGGTTTACAAAGACCGAAGAACTTACAACAACATACCTTATCGCTGCTAAGCAGACCACTCCTGCCTCCAGCTTGTACTTGTGCCTCCAGTTCAGGAATCGTCTCTGGATTTTCACTTGCCTTTTCTAATTTCTCCAAAAAACCATGCAAAGCTTTGAAGCTCTGATCTCGAACCTGACAAAACAAATGAAAATAAACTCCTGCAAAAAAATCAAGATTTGGGAAGGCGAGAAAGTGGGGTGCAAAATCATCTTCCCTTGCAGAGTAACTGCACAACACAGCCAACTCACGACGTCATCGCACGAGCATGCAAACACATCCTCGTAGTGGAGAATTCCTTCAAATTGAAGCAAATAAATTTTCCCATTTCCTACAACCTTATCCTCCTCTTTCCCACTTGCAGCCCTGTTATCTTGCTCTAACGAAAGATGAAACGTCCATCCCCCTGTGCGCAAAACAAAAACCGAATAACTGAAGCCTCTAACCAAAAACACATTAGTCTGCAGCGGATATTAAAACGAAAATAATTTGGTGCACCTGCTTTTCGGGATCACACGTAAGTGGTGCAAGGGCAGGTACGATACGATTAGCGACTTCTATCAGTGAATAGTACTGCTGAGTGGCACTAAGAGCCAATACTGCAGCCATCCGAGCTGGAGGAAAAGGGTCCTTGAGAGCGCGCGTGAACGCACTTATGAGAATCCGCTGGCGTTGTGATGGTTCTATATAGCAACCGATTTTGCCTAGGCAAATCGTTGTATTGGTTCGTATTCCTGGCTGATCATCGCTTCCTAGAAAGGATTATATTTTAGCACCAACGAGAACGGCCCTGTTTAAAA
>JPKZ01002917.1:148125-160808 GCA_000803305.1 Toxocara canis | reverse complement strand
TGCCGGGAACCACCGCCATATAGCTGGCTCCATAAATAAACGTAGCAAAATTAGCAAAATTTCGCGAAACACTAAGGTGACCAGCCTGAAATTCTTCCACTCCGTAGTCGTGTTGTGTAATGCACTGAATTAAGCATCCGTTTCTTTACGCTACTGCTCCCCTCCCCCTCAACCTTTGCTTTCCCTCACTTTTACCTCATTTCCACCTCTCAGTAGAAAAAACTGAGTACAATACGCATAGAGGTAGCAACATTGAAAAATCAAATTCAAAAGAAAAAAATCAAAAAAGATCAGAGTTAAGACCTTAGAAAAAATACGCTATTAATCAGACAAAATCAGCTGATTTTGATCAGCAAAACAATTCCAAGCATCGGTTTTCTTTCGTAACCTTTTCACATGCGATCGATTCAGATCACCTGTACGTACAACTTAACTGACTATCATAAGAACGGCAATATACCAAATAAACCCTTTTCCTACGCATTTCAACTGCGCTCAGTTGTGCTCACTGACCTTCGCAATTTCTATTCGTTTTTTTCGCGGTGAACGTAAAGCACATTAATCTAATCCAACTTCCATTTCTTTTCTAGCTGTAGCTCAAGTAGATAGGCTTCGTATGGGAAACGCTAAAATTAAGTGAAGTTCGACATGAAATAACAGATTACCTTGTAGTCTAGCCAGATATTTCATAAGGTCTGTATTTAGATTATGGCTGTTTAGTTTATCAGCCAAAGAAACCATCGCTTTCACTGTGCTTTCTCGCACCGCTGGATTCGTGTCCAGGAATCCGGATGCAATATTCCTAAACATATAAAAATTGAACTGAAAAAAACCATTGGTTTTCCCATTTTAATTTTTGTTTACCGACTTTCACTTCACAAAATATCGTTTTCAGCAGCGTTACAGAAACTAGTCCACACGTCATATTGGGGAGAACGATTATTTGCACAAAAATAAAGCCACAAGCCAAAACGGAGATACCACCTCAAATTTTCTTGCAGCTAATGCAGCAGTGCAATTCTCCAAGCATCCTTCTGTACTTTACGCTATTTTAAGCTTTCTTTTAATTCAAAAAAAGGTACATGACAACAGGACTACATATATATACGTATATATATATGTGTATATATATATATCACTTTCGTAGTGACACAAGTGGTTCGACGCAATTGCATTCGAAGCTAAATGTTAAGATCAAAACCATAGGTTACCCGTATATTTTTTCGTTGACCACTTGAGGCGTCAAATGCGCTGCGAATTCGTCAATCTTTTCAAGTAGTTTTACCCGAGTGACCCGATCGGGCGAGCTGAACAACTTGCAAAGGCAAGGCACAATTCGTCGTTGATATTCATCTTCGTCAAGCATACGACCCAATTTAAATAATGGTACCAATATATGTGAACCCGCATCACCGTACTCGTAACTCTGAAGATTCCAAATAACCAATTCAAAACAAACCGTAAAATAAACCAACTAACATGCTCTACTTTTGAAAAAGCTGTTATATGCCCGCGGCCCGCGTGCTTGATAATACTTTTGAAAAAGCTGTTGTATGCCAGCGTGCTTGAAGTCATCGCATCTGTGGCCACGTTACACGCCCCTGCTCACGGATTCCTGTCGTAGATTAGAACACAAATTGTTGTTATCCAATCATCACAGGATCACAGATGGTTGGTTGCCAACCATATAGCCTTACCATATACGCAAATTTCAATTTAAGTTCTTCTCGTGCTATCGTGATTCAAATCTTTCTCATGCTTTTGCCTCTAGGTCAAGCTAGCTTAGGTAAAATATTGCATAACTTCAAATATGAGCTTCGCGGCTTATAGCGTTTCCTAGCAAAACGAGGGGAATCCCAGAGCTACATCTAATTTTGAATATGCTTTTAAAATTTGAGCGCGGCTTTCACATTTGAAAATCTTCAATCACCCATAGTGAAAATGTGACTACACTCTCAAGTATTTATTTTAAATAAATCAGAAGGCACTCACATGAATGAGCCGAGGTAAAATTTTGTATTTGGCGACGTCATCTGGAAATATATCGAGCTGATCTTTTAGTTTCGAGAAGAATACTTGCTTTTCGCGTGCATCTTTTAGTTGGAATTCCTCCAAAAAGAGAAGGGTATCGACGAAACGATTCTTAAAGAAACCACCTGGACGTCGACATTCTGAAAACAAAGTATAAACAACAAACCCCTTCCAACACCGAAACAAACCTTCTGAGGGAGCAAAGAAAGTACTGATCGAGAATGTAAGTTAGAGAAAAACGTACTATTATCAACAAAAATAAGGGAAGTATAAACAATAATGTCGAAAAGGAAAGATGCCTTAAAACTCTGTTCAGCAAAACTGGTCAGCGATCAATGCATACAATACTGTACAGTCAGTAAATCAACCAGCATTGCACACTGTGACGAATAAGCAATAGAAGTTAATTAGTGAACCGAAAGCGGACAGTGCTGAGTAACAATATGTAAAAGGGCGAAGGCCATGGTAGACTGATCAGAAAAATTTTATTTAAAACTCTGGTGGAGCACACACCTCTGTTGTAATTTAGAATCACTTCCTCAACCCCTTTAACTGCTACTTGCAACACAACCCCCAACAAGCGAAAACGTACCGTTAAGTAGTTCCTCAGTGTCCAGTTTAGCAGCACTAGGCATAGCGATCTTTTTATAGAAATCTCTCAGCCGCTGTGGTAACTTCCCAGGTGCTTCCGGCTTAGAAAGATCATCGTTAAATCCGTTAAACACCTCCCACATTAGCAACGCCAATGCGTTTAGGTCGCTTCGTGCGTTACTGTAAAACGGTCAACTGCTGCATTCACGATTTCAACAAATCCAAAACTCATAAACCTTCCAGTCCAGACCCTCGACACTAGCAAAGCACCTAGCAATAAAAGGGGGAAAGTTATGTAATGGCAGCACTTAGAGGAAGGAAGAGGTAGGCTTGTAAAAAGGGGGAGTCAAGAGGAACCATTTCAGGACAGCGGTGGTGAGGCGGCATAATGACAATGCCAAGACAGAAAGTAAAGGATAAGCAATTTGTGCGAATTGCCATCCCCAAAAGAGAAAAAGGCGAAAGCATATTGATGAGGCGGAACTGAATTAAACAGATTATACAGTGATATACAATTTAAAAAAGTGCACATTTTCAAACGCAACTGTCATGCTAAGCTCTACACTCTCCACCCCTACACACTTCCCAAGCGCGCCATTCAAGGCCATACATTTTAGTACGAAAGTGGTGCAAAATGGTAAAAAGTTGCGAAAGTAAACCATGGTTTATTTGGGTTCAATTTCGCTCAGTACTACCCAATGTAGTTTGTGATAAAACAATAAAAACGCACACCAACTACCATTGTTGAGACGTTCCCAACGAGTGTAATGAAATAGTATTATGACGTAATTGTGGATGACTCAAATAATTAGCAAAGTCGATTCACTAAATTTGATTGCTTTCATAAGACATTTATATGCTCTAAGTTTCGGAACAAGTAGTAGTAAGTAGTATGATATATACAGAATAGTGTACGTAGAAAAACATTAAGGAAAACTGTTCCTCAAAATACCTTTCTGAGCGCACAAAAAAGTACTATCAAAAATTTTGCGTTTGGAGTAATTTTTCAAAATATTTTTTTGTTGCACTTCCAGTACTTCTCATTTCAATAATTAGAGGATCTAGCATGCGCTGTTAGAGGACCCTCTGCTTAATTCAACACAATGTGATAAACAGATTTTTTGCTTTGCAACATCATAGCGACGAAACCCCGCATATATTCGCCTCATAACATGGACAAAACAATCTTAATGACGACTGATTTATTCAAGAGGCGACTAACGTGAATGCGTTCGCACATTCAAGTCCACTCAATTTCCAATCACCCGCATCAGTCACATAAACCGACCGTCGTAAATTATCATGACTCAGTTTCGCTTCTCTGTGCAGAAATTTTAAGCAGCTCTGCAAACAATACGTTAATCATCATTAATAAATCTTAATTATAATTAGAAAACTTTAAGCAGCTCTGCAAACAATGATTAATTACAATGATAGAAAATGGTTTTAAGATAATGAATTCTAAACATCTAAACAACGATGAAAATTCCATCTCCAAATGCCGAAATCAGAGCAAGTTCCTTCAGGAAAAATAACGATTACATGAATTCTTCGAATATTTGTGTATCTCAACAGTACACACGTTCTACCTTCCACGCTTCTTCCTCTCGCTGTTTACTGGGATGCAATCATACAAAGCATCACAAACCATTCCAGAATCACCGCGTAACCACTTTTCGATTTCCTCGTTTCCTCTGTACGAATAGTTGCAACTTAGCTATCTGTTGGATACACGTGTAAATATTCCCTCACAACTCCGCGGATTTACGCACAAATAACGAAGAAAAGGAAAGGAGTGATAAAGAAGGAAAAAATCCCACTTTAACCCAAAATAAACTGCAAATACATCAGCTTCTGCGAAAAAAGGAGCACACAGAACTTTCAAAACATGCAACGTCCACACCTGTGCTGCTAGAGCTTATCGGTCTTTTCTGATGAGGAAATTTAAGTAACAGGTGTTCGTTCGAAACGCGTGCGCTAAATTCAAATTCACAAGCTCCATGCTCCGACATCGCCGTCCGCTCCTCATCCACCCTCCCCCAGCAGTCACAAGAGTCGAATTCTGGTGGCTTATTTGTGGAAACGCAGGCCAACGACAAAGCACAGTCAAACCCTTGCAATATCGAGTGGCCGCGATCGTGGATAACCCGTCATGGCTCTCATCACTGGTAGTGGTCAGCGAAAGTAGCAATAGGCGAGTGGGGTGAGGAGAGGGCACTCCACTTATGTCCCTGCTCTCATTGTTTCAGTCCAGTTCTATATTTACTACTGGCAATGACTGAGTCACTGCAAATGGCTGACATCAAGTTCGACAGTAAAACAAGAATATCTTAACCTTCGCTCCGGCTTCGCATTCAAATTCTATTTTCTGCATAACTTTACACCTATGCTACAAGTAGTGCACATTTACAGCCGGTAGGCTGCACCCAAGCAGAGTGATAGGAACTTCTGGGTTACCCTTCGGACAGTTATGAGACTATGCAATAGGGACGAAGAGTGCTGACTTTATGCATGAGAGCCTTTAGATGAGAGGGAAAAATAACAGCGCATTCTAATTATGAAAATGTCGTTATAACAAAGAACAGCACAATAAAACGCCATACTGAACTGAATAAGACCCCGATAAGATTACTGCTTTCTAGAAGTGGGACAGGAGGGAGTATTAAAGGACACAGTAATGCCCATAAGAAGATTACTTTCCCTAAAACTCATGGAAGAGGAAGGGAAGAGGGATGTGCTCAAGTAGAAAGCCGTGTGCAGGAGGAGGAGGCTTTAATCGCGTTAGCAAGTTAAATCAGGGATTTTAAGAGCATGACTTACCAACAGTTGAAAAAGTCCCCATGAAACAACGAATTCTTTCTGAACTGGGGTCCATTTCGATTCCGATATATAAACACTAAGTGGGACACAGCTCTCGGTTATAAGATAAAATGCATTATCAACCTGCAAAACGACCAAACGTTATGGACAGTAAATCAAGCATTATGGACACACAAGAATTCAAGAGACGTGCCACCGCACACAATGCCATTCGGCGGCTAACACCTACTGGTGTATTTAGTGCTTCCCCCAACAAAGCGCCCGAACAAACCCTCCGCTAAAAAGTCGTCCATGCTTTAAAATAAAAGATGAGGTCTGAACCTATCTGCCAGATTACGGGACAGTTCGACAGAGGAGAGATATTAGGATGGGTCCTAATCCATCTCGGGAAGAATCCAGTGAGCTTCTATTTGCCACGACTGATGAAAGAAAAAAATCACGAAAAGATGGAAAGAGATGCGCATGCATGAAGCAGACAACCTGGCAATTTATCGACTCGAGACCTTTCTATTGCGCCCTAAAGAACAGATGGGGAGGAGTGGAGGGGAAAAAGGGGCACCTAATCTCCAACAACGTACTGGATGATCGTGTGGATGAAGTATAGTGCAACAAGGCAACAGGCGAAGGATGAGTCAAATGTATAAGATGGCATTTTTTTAAAACCATAGCTCTAAAGCATGATATAAACCTGTCGATATTAAACAAAAAGACGTTTTTAGCAAAGCTCGAAAGCTGAACACAGAGAAAATACTAGTAATTCACAATCTGAACAAATGGACTTGCTGAGATTTTACTTTGCCATAAGCGGCTCAAACATCAGAGTAAATTGAGCAGATAATGACTTAAAGCACATATCAAACTGCTTCGAACACAATCCCTCTTGTCATCTTGCAAAATATACGGAAATCCACTTCCCCTCCTCGTTCTCCAACACATCTCTTCCCTTTTGTGCCGAATTTTCCTTTGTCATCAAAACCTCATTACACTGAATCTCAAGTATACGTTCTGACTTCAAGTTTAATGGAAAAATAGCTTTTCTGAAGCCAGCTTTCCTCTCGATACTTCGCGAAAAAAAAGTAACTCAGGAGTTTTGTTCGAATCAAATAGGACTCCCGGATAAATACAGCTCCTCTCTATGCGATAAACTCCAGCGCCTTTAAAACTCGACTAGTGCGCAATGCTGAAGAGGACTACACCACCTAAATTCTTTGGTGGTAAAATGAGGAGTTTTGCATAAACAGTGGAAATTCGCATAAGCACTAACCTCGATACTGTCCAGGTAGGTAAGAACGTTAGGATGCCGCATTGTCTTCAACTTTTGCGCTTGCTGCTTTAACACCGCTCCGCCACCGTAACAATCCAGAGATGCCCAGAAACATGTCGACTTTTCCGACGGTTCTGCCTGAAATTAAAAATTTCTATACCTTAATGCGCATTTGAAATACGAAGTTCTCACCGCTTGCAACCATTCAAAACGCGTCATTTTTACAACGGCAATTTTGGGGAAACTGATAAAAAACTGTCAACTAGTGTCAAAAGAAGCTAACCTGCAGTGTCACCTTATAACTTCAAAGGAATTTCATATAAGGTATTAAACCTTGATTAACCTAAACTGTGTGTACTGCGATCAATGATGAGCGAATGGTGGTAAGCATGATCTGAGGACAGAGAGGGAATGCAGGTCTTTAGGTTGAAATAAAATAGAAGACGAGCATGCTTACCTAAGAAAGAATGAATGGTCTTTGTTCACATGAATAAAGAAAACTGTATACGGTAGTGAGATATAAAACAAAACGGGTCTGGACTTATTTGTGATCATAACATCCACCTGCGGCGATCTGCGACCTCATTTTCTTTTTTTTTTCTTGACTTTTCTCCCAACTGTGAAATATGGGAACGAAGGAAGAGAGCGGATTTCACGCACGTTAACTACTAAATAAGAGGGATTCCCCCCCTTCCTCTCCACCCCTACACACTTCCCAAGCGCGCCATTCAAGGCCATACATTTTAGTACGAAAGTGGTGCAAAATGGTAAAAAGTTGCGAAAGTAAACCATGGTTTATTTGGGTTCAATTTCGCTCAGTACTACCCAATGTAGTTTGTGATAAAACAATAAAAACGCACACCAACTACCATTGTTGAGACGTTCCCAACGAGTGTAATGAAATAGTATTATGACGTAATTGTGGATGACTCAAATAATTAGCAAAGTCGATTCACTAAATTTGATTGCTTTCATAAGACATTTATATGCTCTAAGTTTCGGAACAAGTAGTAGTAAGTAGTATGATATATACAGAATAGTGTACGTAGAAAAACATTAAGGAAAACTGTTCCTCAAAATACCTTTCTGAGCGCACAAAAAAGTACTATCAAAAATTTTGCGTTTGGAGTAATTTTTCAAAATATTTTTTTGTTGCACTTCCAGTACTTCTCATTTCAATAATTAGAGGATCTAGCATGCGCTGTTAGAGGACCCTCTGCTTAATTCAACACAATGTGATAAACAGATTTTTTGCTTTGCAACATCATAGCGACGAAACCCCGCATATATTCGCCTCATAACATGGACAAAACAATCTTAATGACGACTGATTTATTCAAGAGGCGACTAACGTGAATGCGTTCGCACATTCAAGTCCACTCAATTTCCAATCACCCGCATCAGTCACATAAACCGACCGTCGTAAATTATCATGACTCAGTTTCGCTTCTCTGTGCAGAAATTTTAAGCAGCTCTGCAAACAATACGTTAATCATCATTAATAAATCTTAATTATAATTAGAAAACTTTAAGCAGCTCTGCAAACAATGATTAATTACAATGATAGAAAATGGTTTTAAGATAATGAATTCTAAACATCTAAACAACGATGAAAATTCCATCTCCAAATGCCGAAATCAGAGCAAGTTCCTTCAGGAAAAATAACGATTACATGAATTCTTCGAATATTTGTGTATCTCAACAGTACACACGTTCTACCTTCCACGCTTCTTCCTCTCGCTGTTTACTGGGATGCAATCATACAAAGCATCACAAACCATTCCAGAATCACCGCGTAACCACTTTTCGATTTCCTCGTTTCCTCTGTACGAATAGTTGCAACTTAGCTATCTGTTGGATACACGTGTAAATATTCCCTCACAACTCCGCGGATTTACGCACAAATAACGAAGAAAAGGAAAGGAGTGATAAAGAAGGAAAAAATCCCACTTTAACCCAAAATTAAACTGCAATACATCAGCTTCTGCGAAAAAAGGAGCACACAGAACTTTCAAAACATGCAACGTCCACACCTGTGCTGCTAGAGCTTATCGGTCTTTTCTGATGAGGAAATTTAAGTAACAGGTGTTCGTTCGAAACGCGTGCGCTAAATTCAAATTCACAAGCTCCATGCTCCGACATCGCCGTCCGCTCCTCATCCACCCTCCCCCAGCAGTCACAAGAGTCGAATTCTGGTGGCTTATTTGTGGAAACGCAGGCCAACGACAAAGCACAGTCAAACCCTTGCAATATCGAGTGGCCGCGATCGTGGATAACCCGTCATGGCTCTCATCACTGGTAGTGGTCAGCGAAAGTAGCAATAGGCGAGTGGGGTGAGGAGAGGGCACTCCACTTATGTCCCTGCTCTCATTGTTTCAGTCCAGTTCTATATTTACTACTGGCAATGACTGAGTCACTGCAAATGGCTGACATCAAGTTCGACAGTAAAACAAGAATATCTTAACCTTCGCTCCGGCTTCGCATTCAAATTCTATTTTCTGCATAACTTTACACCTATGCTACAAGTAGTGCACATTTACAGCCGGTAGGCTGCACCCAAGCAGAGTGATAGGAACTTCTGGGTTACCCTTCGGACAGTTATGAGACTATGCAATAGGGACGAAGAGTGCTGACTTTATGCATGAGAGCCTTTAGATGAGAGGGAAAAATAACAGCGCATTCTAATTATGAAAATGTCGTTATAACAAAGAACAGCACAATAAAACGCCATACTGAACTGAATAAGACCCCGATAAGATTACTGCTTTCTAGAAGTGGGACAGGAGGGAGTATTAAAGGACACAGTAATGCCCATAAGAAGATTACTTTCCCTAAAACTCATGGAAGAGGAAGGGAAGAGGGATGTGCTCAAGTAGAAAGCCGTGTGCAGGAGGAGGAGGCTTTAATCGCGTTAGCAAGTTAAATCAGGGATTTTAAGAGCATGACTTACCAACAGTTGAAAAAGTCCCCATGAAACAACGAATTCTTTCTGAACTGGGGTCCATTTCGATTCCGATATATAAACACTAAGTGGGACACAGCTCTCGGTTATAAGATAAAATGCATTATCAACCTGCAAAACGACCAAACGTTATGGACAGTAAATCAAGCATTATGGACACACAAGAATTCAAGAGACGTGCCACCGCACACAATGCCATTCGGCGGCTAACACCTACTGGTGTATTTAGTGCTTCCCCCAACAAAGCGCCCGAACAAACCCTCCGCTAAAAAGTCGTCCATGCTTTAAAATAAAAGATGAGGTCTGAACCTATCTGCCAGATTACGGGACAGTTCGACAGAGGAGAGATATTAGGATGGGTCCTAATCCATCTCGGGAAGAATCCAGTGAGCTTCTATTTGCCACGACTGATGAAAGAAAAAAATCACGAAAAGATGGAAAGAGATGCGCATGCATGAAGCAGACAACCTGGCAATTTATCGACTCGAGACCTTTCTATTGCGCCCTAAAGAACAGATGGGGAGGAGTGGAGGGGAAAAAGGGGCACCTAATCTCCAACAACGTACTGGATGATCGTGTGGATGAAGTATAGTGCAACAAGGCAACAGGCGAAGGATGAGTCAAATGTATAAGATGGCATTTTTTTAAAACCATAGCTCTAAAGCATGATATAAACCTGTCGATATTAAACAAAAAGACGTTTTTAGCAAAGCTCGAAAGCTGAACACAGAGAAAATACTAGTAATTCACAATCTGAACAAATGGACTTGCTGAGATTTTACTTTGCCATAAGCGGCTCAAACATCAGAGTAAATTGAGCAGATAATGACTTAAAGCACATATCAAACTGCTTCGAACACAATCCCTCTTGTCATCTTGCAAAATATACGGAAATCCACTTCCCCTCCTCGTTCTCCAACACATCTCTTCCCTTTTGTGCCGAATTTTCCTTTGTCATCAAAACCTCATTACACTGAATCTCAAGTATACGTTCTGACTTCAAGTTTAATGGAAAAATAGCTTTTCTGAAGCCAGCTTTCCTCTCGATACTTCGCGAAAAAAAAGTAACTCAGGAGTTTTGTTCGAATCAAATAGGACTCCCGGATAAATACAGCTCCTCTCTATGCGATAAACTCCAGCGCCTTTAAAACTCGACTAGTGCGCAATGCTGAAGAGGACTACACCACCTAAATTCTTTGGTGGTAAAATGAGGAGTTTTGCATAAACAGTGGAAATTCGCATAAGCACTAACCTCGATACTGTCCAGGTAGGTAAGAACGTTAGGATGCCGCATTGTCTTCAACTTTTGCGCTTGCTGCTTTAACACCGCTCCGCCACCGTAACAATCCAGAGATGCCCAGAAACATGTCGACTTTTCCGACGGTTCTGCCTGAAATTAAAAATTTCTATACCTTAATGCGCATTTGAAATACGAAGTTCTCACCGCTTGCAACCATTCAAAACGCGTCATTTTTACAACGGCAATTTTGGGGAAACTGATAAAAAACTGTCAACTAGTGTCAAAAGAAGCTAACCTGCAGTGTCACCTTATAACTTCAAAGGAATTTCATATAAGGTATTAAACCTTGATTAACCTAAACTGTGTGTACTGCGATCAATGATGAGCGAATGGTGGTAAGCATGATCTGAGGACAGAGAGGGAATGCAGGTCTTTAGGTTGAAATAAAATAGAAGACGAGCATGCTTACCTAAGAAAGAATGAATGGTCTTTGTTCACATGAATAAAGAAAACTGTATACGGTAGTGAGATATAAAACAAAACGGGTCTGGACTTATTTGTGATCATAACATCCACCTGCGGCGATCTGCGACCTCATTTTCTTTTTTTTTTCTTGACTTTTCTCCCAACTGTGAAATATGGGAACGAAGGAAGAGAGCGGATTTCACGCACGTTAACTACTAAATAAGAGGGACAAGAAATTCTCTTCCTCTTTTCGTTTTTCAAACTATTTCTTTCTTTCAAATTTTCAAGCGTGTAATAGCCTCGCCCGAAATCGGTTTGCTACTTGCCACTGTCATCCCCTGTTTAAGGGTGATGCGTATACCAAACTGATCAACGACCCGAATCCCATCTGTAATTCCCTCTTCTTGTAAACAATGGGATTAAAGGTTTGGAATCCCTAACATTAAAAACAAGCGATAAATCCGGATGCCTACAAGCAGGCTCTGATGCTGAACTAGTGGAATCAAATGACACTTTGCCACTTGGTACCTTTCCCTTCTCCGAAAAATACCCAGCTACGACTGAGGTGACAGTGCAGATCACACGCCAGTCTTTCCTTCATAACGGATCTGTGTGATGCCAGCAGCGCATAAACGACGGGAACGAGAAAAACCGGAGGTCGATCAAATTAGTTCTGTGTTAGATGTTGATGCAACAAAGTGAACAAAACAGCTGAAAAAAAAAACAAAAAACAAAACTGATTACCTTCCTAAAGCTTCTACCCATTGAAAGCCCCTTAGAGGAGTAGAAGCTCGTCTGCGGCAATTCATAAGCGAAATGCGCCTTTGGATCCCTGGTGAACAACGACGATAATACTGACGCCATCTTCAATCGTCCCACACACTCGTCAAACGAGCGTTCAGCCTTATAAATGTGTCACGCGCGTCGACAGTCTCAAATGAGAACGGTAATTAAAATTTTAATACCAACAACAACACCTAAAAACCAATCGGCCATACTAATTCTTGCCAACTTCCACAAGTGATTAGAGAACTCCAATTAAGCCGCTTGCAAAAGAATCGAACGAGTTCAGCGCCGACATCAAACAGACAATCAGTTTACAGTTGCCGGATGTTCAGTCCGGCCGGTTATTAAAATTTATTATTCATAAAAGTTTCACAAAACACCACTGCATTGGGTCAATGCCCTTGCATCCGTCCTCTGTGTTGAAATGGTGGCAACATGGGTACACGAATTTTAGAATACCTAGAGGTTTCCTTGATATGAAGTGCAAGGAGGGGAGGAGGAGTGCAAGGAGGGGTTGGGGGAGT
>JPKZ01002917.1:114399-130593 GCA_000803305.1 Toxocara canis | reverse complement strand
CCCCCCCCCCCTTCCTCTTCTTCCGCTTCACGCTGACATAGCTTTATTTCGCCAACAAAAATGATAACTCCTCCCACAGCTCACGCTGTTTCTTGAACACAAGTGCTTCTCCCGCTGAAGTAATGGAACTACCTAGATCATTCACTAAATATGAAATTCTCCCACTTAATAGGGGGTCAGAAAGACAAGGGGGGGGGGCCTGGCTAGACTTTGTGAAAACTCAATCTTCCCTCCGTCCCTCTTACTTTCAGTGCACTGATAGGACAATACATGGATCAACAGTTCGACGATTTATTACCTTGCAAATAAGCGTAACACACCCTAACAATATCAACAGTAACAACTCATATAGCAGAACGATAAGCACTGTAATAGGTTGGCACGAAAATATCATTTCCAAAAACGGAACGGACCCAACCCATACACGCATACTGTCTCTAGTGAATTTGTCAGCAAAGCGATACCCAAATTTGAAAAAAAAGCCAGATCGTTACTTCGACAGCGTATCTCGTAACTTTCTTTACCCAGATTTTTTGGTATGCTAGTGGTATAGGATAATATAGATATCACTATATCTATCTAGTGGTATAGATATCACTATAGGATAATATCGACCGCCGGCTGATAATCACTGATGGACTCTCATTATCCAAAACGATTTCACAAATGCCGATGACTTCGCAACGTTTTTTTTTTGAGTGCCATTGTTAGCAGCAAATAAACAACGCATACTATTTACATTTTCAAGATTTTGGAGATTTCAGTGCGCAGCGTATCTCGTAACTTTCTTTACCCAGATTTTTTGGTATGCTAGTGGTATAGGATAATATAGATATCACTATATCTATCTAGTGGTATAGATATCACTATAGAATAATATCGACTGCCGGCTGATAATCACTGATGGACTCTCATTATCCAAAACGATTTCGCAAATGCCGATGACTTCGCAACGTTTTTTTTTTTTTGAGTGCCATTGTTAGCAGCAAATAAACAACGCATACTATTTACATTTTCAAGATTTTGGAGATTTCAGTGCGATACGGAGGAAGAACTTCAAAAAAAATCTTCTATAAACATACATGATTCATGAAGCGGACGAGTTATATATACATTGAGCAAAAAAATAAACGAACAAAGCTGACAACACTTACTTTAAACGAGTAATATCGAGTATTTCAAATTGCTCGTCCACACTACTCGCTTGCTTGTGAGACTGAACTAAGCTTGTAGATGAAGGTGCAGAATTTCTCTTTCGTGTTTTCGATCCTTGAGATTCAGAACGCTTTTTCGCAGAAGATGAAACCGTGCGCCGTTCTTCACTTCGGGTTCCGGTTGGTGGTTTTGCAGTTGCTCCTCCAGATCTATCAGTTGCGATATTTGAACTGTCAGTGTCCACCAACCCCGAAGCTTTAACAACTCCAACAGGCGTCTTTCCACTTTCAGCCACTGCGTTCGTCTCTTTGTTTCGGGTTAAGCTTTCCGTTGATGAACCTTGCATTGGCTCATTCTGATGTTTCTCACCCTCGGATGTATGTCTGGAAGGATACCGCTCAGGATCACCATCACTATTCGAATCTCCAAACGAGAGTTTTGCATTCAGTAGAGCATCTGAACGTGTCGAACTCATTGAGCCAGCCCCATCTGATAGACTGCTTGTACTGGAGAGTGAGAGACGATGTTGCAGACAATTGTCTGCGTTGCCGTTACTCGATTCAGAAGGTCGTTGCATGCCGTCTGCAGATGGTGCAGGATCTTTGGGTATTGCTTTAGCGTTCTTCGAACGTTTTCGAGGCTTACGTAAATCGAATTCCTCGTCACTTGATTCTGATGCTTCCACTGTTGGAAACTTCAGACCAATTAAAAATTCACGCTCATCTTCTGAAAACAAGCACAAAATTTGATAATCTTTTAGTTGTGGAGCCCTTTGACATGAACACTACGAAGAAATATGCCCCTGCACTACGGCAAATGCGAACACCAGTCCGATTATATTTATGGTACTGGAAAGAATCGACAGACTTTAAAACAACCTTAGTAGCACGAGCACAAGAGCACCGTTGCACGATAATAATCAGCCCTCTAACCGATTAATTGTGAGTTGAATTAGAACTGACTTCCATAAGCATATGAAAGGGATTCATCATTTTGCTGTATTCATTTCTGTCGGCGGAAAACTCTACTTTCATTTTTGGGGCAGAAAATTTTTAATGTTGCATAACCTGTACAGAATTAAGAAACAGCACGATTGCCCATTTTTATGGAAGTGAACAACATGCGAAAGAGAACCAACTACTGATGTGCCTAGCTAACGCGTTTACCGACCAAAATGAATCGTGCCCACGCGGCTTTCATTCGTTAACAATTCATATATCATTCATACATACTACTGCCTTAAAAAACATATTACAATAAAAAGTCATTCTCTATATTGAAAAACGCCTTATTATTAATAAGACCGTGAGGTGCATACAACGCCTCCCTCTTTCTACCCTTCTATACCCCCCCCCCCTCCAGCAATAAAAGGAAAGCTGTCCTCATTCGCTTATAGGTGACAAGACAGAAACATTTTTACGGTCTACCCAAACTAATGACCATTACGGTGGTTCAGGACGAATACAGAAGTGTTCTTTATAATAAAAAACGATAATAAATCACGAGTTGACGTGTGTTAAAGGTAAATCAGATACGCTTCCAAAAGTCTATGTGATCCGTACGGAATGCGTTAAGTAAGTTTAACGCGCAACTTATACTCGTAAACACTTGAAAAACTCGTGACAACTTCGAAAGGTACCAGTAAGAGGAGTGAGGGATCCGCTGGGTAAAGATGGACGATCCGAAGTGCCTTCCGTATCTGTGTTGTTGCCTTCGTATTCATCAACCGAATGTGACGGCAACAATCCGGCCAATTCCGTATCGCTATCATCTATAATAACTGAACGATCACTTCAGTGAAAATTACTTTCTCTTACAAAAGAATTAGCGAAAAATCCGAATTGGGTTTTTAGAAGAAGAAAAAATTAAAAGTGCTCTTTGCGCAGTCGTTTGTCACCTCTCGAGCAATTTAAAAAAGTACCAGCGACGATCAGTGCTAAACTTGGACGAACTCTTTAATTCGACGACTATTAAGAGTACCAGTGAGTCATTCGTTGTAAACGATCAGCAAAAATGTGGATGACTTGAGCGTCTCATTGCTGAGATAACAGTCTTTATATATGAGCGTGGGCTGAGATGTCTTTACGTATGAGTGGATCTTTATATAGACGAAATTAGCCGCAATTTCGTTTCGCTCAATTCACTTTAACACGTGAATTTCGGTCGCATAAAATGAGGTTTTTTTATTGCCAAAATTCACATGTCACTATGGTAGTAAGTACCAGTAAGGTTGCTGCTACATAAGTCCACTGAAATATCGCAACGTATCATATCTTCACTATTTTTCGCACCATCCATCACAACAACAGACCATATGATCTGCGACCTCACCCATCGGAAATATAAGAAACGCTCATTTGTTGCCTATTCATTGTGCCATCAGAATGAACTAAAGCGTTCAATGAACACTGCGCATCATAGAGTTTAAGTGCCGTGGCCCTTTAATATTCCACGATCACTGCCGCCCAATGAATTTCGCTCTTTTACGTTTAAACTATTATACAAGAAACCATAAGCTTCTTATATCATTATGGCTTGAATAAAATATATTTTAATTATGCTTTTCCACTCCAAAAACCTTTATGACAGATTTAGGTACCGTTCAAATGATGCAGTACCGAAAATGGTAAGCGCAGTAAATGACTTTTTAAAAAATAATGAGGAAAATTACCACAGAAAGGCGATTTTTCTGGTATGTTGTTGACAATTGTTTGACAAGCTGGTCCCAAAATATTGATGTACACATAATCCTCTCCTATTTTGTACTTCTCGTACAGTAAGTCGTAGAATGGTTGTAACACTGTTCTATGTACGTAGTCGTAAGCCTTAAACAGAGTCAACTCATTTAACGACAACAAAAACGAAAGCAATTAGTAGTTTATCTTTGCTATAAACGAAACATTAATGATGCGTTCTAATTGGTGCTATAAGAAGAAATTTCCTGAAAGAAACATATGGCGAGAAATACCCCCCAGACTCCACTGCATTTTAACATATTTTGACTTACTGTTTAGATAAATCAAGGAGTTTATGAGATTGAAAACATCTGAAGAAATAATACCAAAAAATCGAAGCTTTCGTTTCTGAATGATATTCGCTTTTTTTCTTCAAAACTCAGCTTTTTATTTGCTCAGAGTAATTTGAAATTCCTCTAATGGCGAGAAATACTTCCCAAGCGTCCACTGTGACCACTCGCGTTAACAGTGCAACGTAAGTGATGCGAACATTGTTGATGCAGAAAAACATTAATATAACAACTGTAAAACAAATCACTAAACAAATATAAAGTGAAAAACAAGTTGTTGTAATGCCCATTTCAAATACTACCCATCTATATACCCTTTATGTCCCCTATGGACGAGCACAATTACCTGTTTCAGCAAGCCACCAAACACAACACAAAAAGGCCAAATAACACTGTCCCGGATCGCGATAGCCAATTTGTGAAGCAACTTCTTTGCAGCCACATATAAGTCGTCGAGACGAGCTTTTGCCCATCTTAAATCCAATTGTGCTTAGTTCGACTAATTAAAAACTTGATAGTCTTTGTCTAATGGTGAGAAAATTCAAATTTTGTCTCATGTTTATTTTCGGAAGATTAAATGAATATTTCTGCTCTCTTTAAATCGAATGAAACGAGCTAACACTCTTAGAAAGTTTCAGCTAATGAAAAAAACCTTTCATTTTACTGTATTACCCTCATACAGAATTTCAACCGCCACAGTAGAGTAAAAAAGGGGATTCCCGATAAACTGCTTCACAATTCAGCACTTTAGGAAATTCATATAAAAAATTCAAAAAATATCAAAAGACCTGCAAGTTTTTGGGAGTAGAATGAATTGAAGCTGTTGTAACATGTACAACAGTAATAGTTTCTAGCATTACCTGAATTTTTTTAAAACATTTAGATGATTTTATTTCAACAATAAAATTTTTTGGATGCTTTTCTTGACGATAAGTTTGCCAGTAACTTCAGAAAAAAAAAGCCGAATAAAAAATACACTCACCTCTTCAAAGGGACAAACAGTGTCCTTTGCAAATACGCAGAGAATATATAAAGTTGTTCGCGTATAAAACGACCAAATGGTCGAATCCAGTGACCGCAGAATACGTATATCAAATAGTAGCAGAAATAATTGAATCCCCTTTGAAGAGGAATTCCAATTTCTTCGATGAACGAATGTTTCAAACGGGGCCACCAATGGGCACATAGCCAGAAACGCAGAAATCGGCCTACGGCCAGCGCACGCTGTTTGACCGGATAAACAATTCGAGTATATAGCCAATTTTTTAATGCTGCCAATATAGCTCGAATCCAATCGTGAAACGCTACCACTTTGGCACGGATCCATGCACCGATTGCAAATACAGTATCCCGAATCCATTTGCCGGTTGCAATTACTTTATTACGAATCCATCGGCCAATTGCTACAATTGCGTTTCGAATCGAATTGAAGACAGCGCTGATCCCAGCACGAATACCATCGCGAAAAGCCCTTACTTTAGTAACGATCCAATCCTTTATAGCGCATAAGAAGTTAACAATTGCATCTCGGATAGCACGAATTTTGGCGACTGTCCAAAACCTGATTGAACTCCATATATTGGCAATAAAGTGCACGAATGTAATCCACAAACTGTGTAAGCCGCGCGCAACGGCGTAAAAAAATCGCTTCATATAATCCACGAACGCTGAAATTTGATTGTTACGGTAAAGCGACCAACGATAGCAGTAAAATATCGGACTGTCTAATAGATGAATAATGATCACCTAACGTCTTAGAACTTCCGACGAACGAATATATGGTTATTGTAGCGTATTGGTAAGGATAAAAACGTATAGTATAATTGGAATGCATGTTAGTAATGTTCAAAGATGTATCGCAGGTAAAATTTCTCCCCGAAAGCTCTTTACATTTCACCTGGAAATGTAGATAAGGTATTATTTTGTAGAAGAATCAATTCGCCGAAAGCTAGGATAGTAAAAAGAGGAAGTTGAAACATAATTTAATATTAAAAAGCCAATATATTTCTGCGAATATCATATCAGTGAATAATTCAGTAAGCTACCAAAAGTCGCAGGAATGCTTAACGATCGATGCACAGCTATTATCAGCAACTTTTTTTCTTTCCCCAGTTATTATAGTATCAATCAACGTTTGATGCAACGTCAAGAATTCTGTAATTTCTCGTTACCTTAAACATTATCATAAGCATTTCAAGGGAAAAAAAGTGAGGTCAACATTCTCACTCTCCTCTCTCTGGTACTGTAATGAACTTAAGAACAGATTGTAAAGTTTATAGACAACTCAGACCTTAGACTCCTGGAATCCGTTTATCACAGGTGTGAACACTCGCCTCAGCGACACCAGCCGTAATAGGGTAAACGCAACATCACAATGACTTTGCAATGCGTCGAAAAAAAAGCAGTGAAGATAAGCATGCGAAAGGAAGAAAAATGAACGCACGCTTTTACGCCAAGCTAACCCGCAGCGCTTGCATACAGAAAAGAATGCGTGGAACTGGAAATCTGACAAGAAGTATGCAACATCAGTAACAAACGTTAACCTCGAAAATGAACAGTGCTCCTTACGCATAGGTATTCACACCCCCCCCCCCCCCCCCCCTCCCCCCAAGCAAGCTATCCTGTCTTGCTCGGCAAACGTACTAAAAACACGAATGACATACCAGAAACCCATTGAAACAAGATGATATACTTAGCGCATTTATAGACAGCGACTGTCGGACAGACGGCATAGTCGTATCCAGCTTTCTTTGTTATGCAGTAACCACTGTAGGCGATACGGTTAACTTTTTCAGGCACCTTTTGGTAATGCCATACCGGATTCAGCATTAATAATACCACTGAAAATAATTTGCATACGCAAATGTGCAGTGATCACCATCAAACAACAAATCTAACAGGCGGTAAGAAGTTACTTGAGAGAATGAATAGTGCGAATGAGCATACCATCACCCAATTTCGGATAAAACCTTTATGGCTAAAATTCCTCTTCCTTGATGAGATCCCCCCGCTGACTCTGCAAACTACAGGCCAACCTTTTTTTCACTGGGCATTCTTTCGGCTAAATCGTCCTCAAAAAAGTGCTTGCAAAAACGAGAATTCAAAGTTTGTTCGAGTCGATGGCTCGTACAAAATATCTACTAAAGATTTCTGCGATCCTTTTTAATGAAACGTGCATACAATTCAATCGTCTGCAGAATGCACACAAAGTATTCCATTTCAAAGAGATAAAACTTTCCCTGCAGTCGGCGAACCAGTATGAAGTATGGCACAAGAGATGACCCTAGCACGCGGATTACTCGTCCTAAACTTCACAACCGAGCTTCAGTGGTTCGTGAAACGAAACTAACGCATACAGAGATGCCGTTTTCGAACGTATACACAAAAGTGTATGCGTTCGAAAACGACATCTCCACAACGCGCCTTACAAACTGCAAATTTGCGAAAGCAAATAAAAGAGACACTTCAGCCACCGCGAAAAATAGCTTCTTTCCATGCCCTCTGGCAAATATGCAGTTTGCAAAGCGTCATGTGGTGACAATTAAATCCGAGAACCACTGGAGCTATTCATGAAGTTTTTAAGGCAAAATCTACGCTCTAGCACCACCTAACACACCCAATTTTGAAGCATTTCATTGACGTCAGAGGAAATTATGCCTCCTTATAGAAAGTTGAAAATTTGCTTATAGATTTCAACTACCTAGGCTGTATATATCATTAACTGGGTGATGGTATAATGAATCTTTAGTAGAAGGTTCGAATGGGTGATCACGCCAGATAAAACCTGAATATCCTTCATCTGAGATTCGATCGACTCGAATGGGCGAGCCTCCAAAATGCCTTCCGTGTCATCCCCCTGGCGCGTATTCCTGCCTGTTTTGGAGAACAACTCCACATATGGATGTGACTTCTTGTAATATTATATTTCAGCGACAAACTCACCAGTAGAATAAGCCATCCAACATGCTTTTTCCAATTCTGCATGATGAAGTGAATAAGCACCCAGTAAAGCTAGTACCACGCTCGCTGTCTGAAAAACCAAAAAATATTTTTAGAACACATTTAATTATCGCTTTAAAAATAGCATACCTTATTTCTCCGCAACCGAATCTCGAGTAATATTGAGTTGACACCAAACTGATGCCAAACGAAACCCTCTTTCCTTTCCTTTTGTCATCATTCTTACCTTGAACTATTTTAGTGATCACAACATAAAGGTAGTAGTGTGACGTACCCTTAACGTATCGTGCACAGGCCATAAGATAAGATGCACAAGGACGCTGTGTTCATGACTTGCCGAAAGTAATATATCCCATCCAAATATTCCAGTTGCCAACGAAATCAGCAATCTTTGTTGAACTTCTTCACGCATATAGAAAACACTCCACCTAAACGAAAAGCAAAATCTACACTTAAAGACTCTTGATGGAAAGAGAAGAAAATGGCGAAAAGAGAGCGAAGGAGAGGAGATCAAGGTTTTCTTAAAATTTTCTAGTGAAGAAAGAAAGAAAACTCCAAAACTGAATTATTGTTTAGTTGCCCTAACCACTCCCAATATGATTAACATCTAAATTCCCCTATCGTAATTTTCACTGAAGCTATACAAACAAGAATTTCCCATTCCTTAACACTAGACGAACTTTTAGATAAATTACTGAACTTTTCGACATTAAACAATGCATCATTGAAGACGTGATTAATGAATTTTCTCTTTCGATTGATATTATTAGTTGTTTAATTTTTCAGAAGAATCAAATCGGAAATTCCAACGAAATCAGCAATCTTTGTTGAACTTCTTCACGCATATAGAAAACACTCCACCTAAACGAAAAGCAAAATCTACACTTAAAGACTCTTGATGGAAAGAGAAGAAAATGGCGAAAAGAGAGCGAAGGAGAGGAGATCAAGGTTTTCTTAAAATTTTCTAGTGAAGAAAGAAAGAAAACTCCAAAACTGAATTATTGTTTAGTTGCCCTAACCACTCCCAATATGATTAACATCTAAATTCCCCTATCGTAATTTTCACTGAAGCTATACAAACAAGAATTTCCCATTCCTTAACACTAGACGAACTTTTAGATAAATTACTGAACTTTTCGACATTAAACAATGCATCATTGAAGACGTGATTAATGAATTTTCTCTTTCGATTGATATTATTAGTTGTTTAATTTTTCAGAAGAATCAAATCGGAAATTTTTAAGAAGAACCGAAGTTGATCGGAAACCTAAGCAGACAATAAAAATTAAAGATATGAAAATTACAAAAGACTAACCAAAAAGCGGTATTAATGAGCATAAAGTATGGAGCTGTTGCAGCAGAGCGCCATTCAATAACAGATTTAATAAACTCTTTGCCGTTCGCATATGCTCTATACAACGCTTCCATTCGTAAAAAGTGATGACTGTTCGTTATGTAAAGAAAAAAAAAGAAATTTCCGAATTAAAAACAACGTTAATGAACAATCAGCTGTTCGTTGTCGACTATTTATAATAATAAAGGCACTGCTTCGATTCGACAATCAAAACAGTTCATCATATAAAGCTTGCTAGAATAGAATTAGCTCAGCTGATTGCGATCATCAGTTCATTTCCACATCCGCATACCTGAAAATTTGTTTCATTTCACGATAAATTTCTTCAACAAAGCGCACATAAAACGTCAGATTTTGTACGTGTGTAATAGTTCCCAAAAACTGGAGATAGAGAAGGCGGGCGAACGAAAGAAGGGGGAAGAGGGGGGGAGGGAAGTAGACGGGTGGGGTGGGTTGGGGTGATGTAGGGGAAGAGGTTGTCATATGTGGATCAAACAAACCATTCATTTCTCATAATAAAAGAGCACTGCAGTGTAAATATGATTAAGCGAACGCTTCATAAATGTTTTAGAATGTTTTTGTGATTGTTGAAACAGTTGCATATGATGAACAATTTAAAAAAAAAAAAACTTGATGATGAGATAACGATCTACCTAACGCGCAGTGTGAAAACACCACATAAAATCTGGATGAACGTGATACAGCGCAACAGCTGTACAGTCCTTTAAGCTCAAACGTTAAGCGTTATTTTAGAAAACGACTTATAAGACTCTGACTATGAATCAAATTAAAGTGTAATAAAAATTTAAAGAATTCGGCATATTACTCATTCCAATTCGATATAAATATCACAAAGACTCTATTCTTTTATCAGCCGATAGGTGACAATTACTACATTGAAATATACAATCGTCCATACAGATATACAACTGTATATATATATATAAAACCTCAGAAAATAAAAAATATCACAAAGACTCTATTCTTTTATCAGCCGATAGGTGACAATTACTACATTGAAATATACAATCGTCCATACAGATATACAACTGTATATATATATATAACCTCAGAAAATAAAGTACACAATCTAAAGTAACTAATCGGGGCATGAACGAAGAAAAAGGGGAAACGAAAGTCACTGATGAAGCGCTCTTTCCTCTAGTCGATTCCTTCGTCTAAACATTACCGGTTCTCTTCGTTCGCTTCATTTTGAAACGTTTCCCCTCCATAGGGCATAAAAGCTGAAATTTTGTAAGGTCGACTTAAGTGATTCAGAAACGATTCTTTTGTTTGCATTACTCGCTGAAAAGTCAACGAAATTCGATGTCACACTTCTTCTGAATGCCCTCCCTTACAACAGCCTCAAAAATCGTTTCATCTTTAGTTTTGCAGCAAGTTCTTGCGTCAACAGCTGTTTGCAGCAGAAATAATACTTAATAAAGCATTCGGTCGACCCTACACCCCTCTCCCCTCGCCTCTCGCCCACCCTCACCCTTCCCTGCCATGAATTTTGCACGCCCCTATTAACTGCATAAGTCCCTATATATTCAAGGTAATGCAGGATGATGACCGACGAACAAAATATACGAGACAGGAGAAAACGATAGAAAAAGCTGAGTTACAGCAAAAATAAATAATTTTAGCTACCTGTATTTTTCTCTCACATTCTCAAGTATTACCGCTTATCTCACAATTTTGTGCATAGCGTCGCTCTTTTGTCACAAGTTTTTTTTCCACTTGCATCGCATGCGGAAACAGAGAAGCTGTCAAACGTTCAGTGACGATAATCTGTCCATCGCTAAAAAACTGGTGATGTTGCTATTTGTATTCGCTCTCATTGTTGCAACTCGCCAACGCCATTGCAGTGCTTTTAATTAGCTTAAAAACCACTTTCTTTGCTTCTGCATCCCGAGTTTTCTTCCCTTCCGTTTTACAACGAACATACACCCGACAAAGTGTTGAAATCGAAAAATTCAAATAAACCTCTACATCTTATCTGTGATGCGCACCATAACGAGAACACGCGCAATACAGTGTCGGTCAACCTTTACGTGCTGGCTATAGTTTTGTATGCGAGCATTTGAACAGTTCGATTATGCCCAGATATATACCCTACAATTGCGTGTATCACCTATAGCCGTTAGTTTTGTCATATGCACTGATTGCATGATGGAAGAAGGTGAGCTAGTGCAAGACGCTTCTACTGCTTTCAGTGTAACACTGAAGTATTGCTTATCTATGGCATGTCTCGGATTCGTTGTGCAGAAATTCTATGGAATACGATGAGAGGGGTCAGCCAAAACCTGCCAGGTCCACTCCTGTCTGCTTCCTCCTACTTACTACCTTTTACATTCAACTGGAATTGTTATTTGCAAACAAAACGCTATACTAAATGCAACACTTCTCTGCACATTCAATGCCTGAAAAAAAAGTACGGCACATATATCAACAATTATTTGCCAGCGTTGAGTATCAATCTTTAGAAAGCTAGTTCTTACTAACGGATAGCCCAGAAGTAAGAAGGAGAAATAATTTTAGAGAAGACAGATAACTCTCATGTACGTTATAAAATAAGAACCGAAACACCTCGAATGAATCACATTACGATACTCAACCTCCAAATCGGACTACGGAATTTGTGACCGCAACTCGATGGCTACAATCTAAAAGCGCGCCACGAAGGGCCGCGAATTCCTGTGATACGCGGCTCCGAGATGGTCGATCTATTTTCTTGCTAAATCGCCCGTTCTCGACCGCAGCCGCGAATTCCCCATTGCCGCCTGAACTTAAATAAGATAGTAAAAAGCAATTTTTCAGCATAATCCCATTAGAATATCCTAGCAGGTGATCGACCAAATTTATTCATACTGTATGCTCACATAGATATCAATAATTTCAACCAAAAAGCTTCCTTCTCCAGAAATACTGCACATCTCCGAAGATATGAAGTACGGAGATACGAATTTTAATTGCGAGCAGTCAATTTCTTGACTCACTTTGTAGCGATATAGTGAACCACTCTCATGCACACTTATATTCACAGTCAATGTCATACACACTTCTAGCTTTTTATGAACATTTGCTAGGATACATCAGATTCAGATATCTCTAATTCTAGGTAGTTAAATGACATAAGCCGGGAAATAAATGTTCTGCGCATCTGAGATTTTGAATACCTCAGTTTGACGTTATACACTTCATTAATATTTAAAATTCCATGATGACTGGAAATGAATGACTCAAGTAAAATTTACGGTAGTGTAGTTTGACATCAAATGATCTCATTAAAATTGAGGATATTTAGAAATTTTATTTTAAAACTTCCATACCAAGCTAATTGTCTCTGAGGGAATCAGTGTGAATGCTTTTGGCTAAAAATCTGTGCTCGTTAGTTCAAGCTTAAATGACAACGATAATCGCGTATATGCCATTTAGGATTTCCGAAATACGAAGTACGTTTTTTTTTTCCAGCATTTTCTCCCCATAACACTCAACAAATGTCAATCAGCCAATCATTTCATGCGCAATCACGCGCAATAGCAGTATAAAGGCTTCAAATTGGCGAACTAAACGGCAACCATTAGCACACCGATCAATTTATTCTCTCCATGCATCATGAATCATACAAAATTTCCCCACATTTGCATAATGAGACAATGTAAAGATGCAGCTACATAAATTAAGCGAGCTATATGAGCCATTTGTGAGCGCTAATTTCGCATTTTAAAAAAGAGCAGCGCGATGGTTTAGTAGACGTATGCCTACTGATGGCGCATATAACAGCGATGGAAAACAAAACAAAAATGGTTGTAAGGACCACCCCTTCCCTCCATCCCAACGTTACCTCTAAGTTTTTACTATTAGCATTCCGTATTACTCATTCCTTATCACTGAAGAATTGCCTAATAGTAACTTATCACTACTAGAATTATTTACTGCTAAGCATTTAAATAGGTTTAGAATAACTTACTGCTGACCATTTACTGTAGTACTTTAACAAAAAACACTACTACTCACCACTAATAACCACTTCTATGCTTCGAAGAATTTGGAGCCGGCGCGAAATACTATATTAGCTGCTAGCAGAAATCGAAAGCACAGTTCGCCGTCTTTGCACAATTTCTCTCTCCCTCTATGAAGCCATAAACTTTGTAGTCCGAAAGCACTTTACGTAGTTGGAGGTAATATGACATTTCACATTCTATTCAGTAAAAGTAAGCCATATTCAATCAATAATCAAATTTTATGAGCCTAGTGACGTCACTTCCGTTCGTAAGTGTGCGTCTGCTAGTTTTAATATGGTGATCAGTGATGCTAAAAAGAGTCATTCAATTCAAACTTATATAAGCTCTGAAAGAGGAAGACAAATTTACCTAAACGCATACTCTGTTGTAAAAGAGAAGTGTATCACGTAGGCGGAAATATCCAACGAATGAAGAAACAAAGCGGCAAGCGGTGAGCACATTTGCAACAAAAACTCGATTGGTGGTTGCATCAGAGCAATGATCAATGTGCACTTAGGCACTTCTCTATATAAAACGAAACATCGATACGTGAAACTAGAAATATTACCGTCGCCGATATATAAGCATCAATCAACCTCTTTTTACGGACGTTTTTATTAGTGATTTTGACCATCACGCTTATGGTTTAAAATCATAACGATTCTGGGTTTTTGCTATCGCATTTACCTTCAGTCATGGTATTACCATCGCAAAACCATCATTCGATTGCCTACATCATTTGATGTGCAAACACTCAGGTAAGACTTTTTTAACGTAAGTAACCCAACCAGTTCATGCAAAGAAGCATGCATATGAAAACCCCAACCGTACAACACGCCGGAAAAGTTGTAAAGAAAAAAGAAATAAGTGAAAAAATAAATTTAAAAAATTCATAGTTTGAAAAATTGGGAAGCGGTAAATACACCTACGAGAGGAGTATTTCTATTAGGGCGGTCTTCTCAGTTTTTTGAAATAACGTAACTGGGACTGTCCCTCCCTACCCGCTCTTCGTTCAACGCATTTTTTGACCTCTGAAAGAAGTTGCTCTTCACAAAACACCAACTTCAACGGCTGCTATATAAAACCGAAACACAGCCAATAGGCGTATATCGAATGAGAAACGTGCTTGCAAACACTAGCAAAAAGCGACGGATTTAGCAGCTGCAACCACAAAAATGCGATCGGACAAAAAAAACGTCTCAACAGATGCTTAGCCAAGTTTTTAAAAGGCTCAATCGGTTTGACGTATCGGTAGATTTTGCATTCGTCGACTCAGCCAATTGTGAAGTGAAAACTTTGTACTATATAGTTGAATCTAATGTCATTATTATGATGGTCCCTTAAACAATTTGGTGAAACCACTGTTTGCATAGCACTTACACAGTATTCGCTGGACATCATAAGTAATTTAAACATAATTATAAAATAGAGGGGGAAGGGGGATACTCGTAACCTAGATGCAGATATTACACCATTTTATGTGCTTATTTATAAGTGCTTATAGTATCCACGACGTCTGTACATTACGAAGAAGAGTCGAATTGGAGATGATATGTAGAATGGAGGGATACTTTTGGAAAACATAATTAGGGAGATAATTGGTTCGGTAATAGAAAAAAATTAGAAATTTTTACAAAACTGAAAAAAATATTGGTTCCTCTCTTTCAAGCGATCTACAAGAATAGAAACAATACTGTTACACCTTACAGCAAATCAAATTCATTGGTGAAATACGAATGATTCATTAGTTCGTCACTGCTACTCGACACGCAATAGACGACTGTTGAGCTGCCAACCCAAATGTTTGTCTTTCTAAAGCAAAAGCACGCTCATTTCTTTCTTATGCGTTTTTTGCTATCGCAGGCACCCATTCGGCCAAGGTTATGTGTGTGCCTGTGTGCATGTACGTGTCTGTGTGTGTCTGTTCGTCCAATATCTTCAAATCATAAACCAGGAAAACTATCACAATGCAGTTTATCGGGCCCAATCAATAAGCCTTGCGCAAGACAATCAACAAAACCTCGGCTGGGAATCATGGACCTCTGACTGAGTTACAGTCCACGGGAAACAACAATCTGGTGGAAGGACCTGATACGGGAAATCCTGCTCAAATTCGATTCTTTGGATCCAACTTTGCTATAATATGACGCACGGCGTTGCACTTTCGAGACCGCCTTAATGTGTTTTACAAATGCAAATTTCTCAACACGCAATAAAAAAAACAACAAACAAAAATACCGAACAAGCATCAGAACTGTAACGAGTAACGGGAAGGTAAACTTGAGGATGTGAGCGCAAACATTACCTAAATCATGAGTTCAACTCACCGTACCACTTTTTAAACTTAGCGCTATCGAACGAAATGAAAAAAAAAAAGACAAACGATTGAAGCGGCAAAAATACAAATGAGTAAATAAGAAAGCTAAAATGAAGCAAAGCGCCGCGGTGGGGTTGCGCATGCGCGCCGCACGTGCGCACGTGTGCGTTTCTATGTCTAACGTTTACCCCCTATCGTTTAGGCCCAACCATTCACCAGTTCCATCCCACCTCATTCCTTTCCACCCTCACACAATCTCATCTGTGCGTCAATGTTTTTCGTTCGAGTGATTTATAGTGAAGTTTTTATTAGTTGCACTGTGATATTCGTAGTGGGAACTCTCGTAAAGACCGCCAAAGACATTTTAAAATAGCGG
>JPKZ01002917.1:91094-104895 GCA_000803305.1 Toxocara canis | reverse complement strand
CCACAAGTTCCATGAGTTTTAGCTCAACCACTCCCAAAGAATCTGCAAAAAAAGCTTGTTTTTTTTTTCGCAATTTCTGTTCTACTTCACTCCTAAAGAACCTCTAGTTGTTGCGCAGATATCCTGTCCTCAGAATAGATTGCTAAAGGTGGAGTGGAAGTGGCTATACACAAATGTTTGAAACAATTGATCTTTTTTTTAATCATAAATTAGCGAAATTTCTCAGCCGGTGGTGATGAATGCTTGTGCTCATGCGATACACATCGAATGCGCCGAGGAGGTGCGTCTAAACGCGAGGCGATGTCCCAAATGTGCAGAAGCTCGAAGGGATCGTCGGCCCCGAAAGTGTGCTATAAAATGTTGCTGCGATTCATGAACTATACGCTCAACAAACGTCGCGACAATGGAGACATTTCCGAATCGACGACTTCACTCAACAACCATATAATAGACATTTATTCGATGGCTGAACAACAAGTAGTAAAAATGTTAACTAGGAGGGAGGGGATTTTTTTTAAAAATGATATGAGGTAAGGTTTACAAAACCAAAACCAAAACGTAAGGAGTTGATCCAGTCTTTTTACCATCAACTAACGGATGGTGTATTTTTCGCAAAATAATGAAATCAGGAACGCAGAGAATGCCGATCGTTCGATGCAATCGAATAAAGCGCCATAAAATGAGCTAGCCCATCCATCTTTATTTCCGTTAATTGACTCCGCTCCAGAGATTGTCGAATTTATGCGCAGAACCAGTTCAAGAAAGTTTTATTATGCAGCTGTCATTAAATATAACAGTTTGACAAAATAATGGATGATTTTTAAATTCAGAGCCTATATCCGAATACGCCATTGCTAAACATATTTCCGACTTAAGCGTGTGAACATTTCAAAAGATCACGAAAACTAATTGTACAAAACGATCGTAAAGTTTATGAATATTGTGGCCTTTCGTAGACTTTTATATGGCTTTTATCCAAGATAATTTTTACAGTATGAAAAGAAATCTCATCAGTTATGCATTCATTACCATTACTAATCAATAGTCGATTTTTAAAAACGAAAATTTTTTTCGAGGTTTCAACTTGTAATGACAAATTTTGTTATATCAAACTAATGCAAATTTATATTGCTAAAGTGCACATTAATTGCACCAATTGATTCTCTCTATGAATTGCTTTTTTTTTTCGTATTTTTATTAAATGTTTGTTCATTGGTGTTGATTTATAATATAATTTTATGATAAATAAACTTTCAGTGTAAAAATTTTGAAAAAATTTATTTTTCTGCAAACGAATTGCTTTGTTTTTCTTATTTTTAACTAGTTGTGAACATTGCGATAACGTAATGAGATGCGCACAAATATTTTTAATTTTTTAAATATTTTTTTCCTTTAAATGTTTCAACTAGTTGCACTTTTAAGCACTCGTGCAAGCTTACATTTGCAAAAACGCACTCTAATCGGCTTGCATCTCGGCGGATTTATGTGTCCTTCGTTTGACTACTTCGATCCGGCGACCACTCGAACTAGGATTATGAAACTGGGATGTGTATATAATTAACACTTGTTTTTACCTATTCACAAGTTGGTTTAGTGAACGTTACAAAAATTCAGATGCCTGCAAAACTTGGCATATTAAACGAGACTGATTTTACAAGTGGTCAGGAAAATTGCTAAGCATAGCCTCAGCTCAGGTAGTGAAGTATAGCCTCAGCTGAGGTAGTGAAGCATAGCCTCAGCCCAGGCAGTAAAACAAACAGTTATTGAAACTGACGAGATACTGTGGCGCATCGAAACGCAGAGATCCGCATTTTTCAAAATTATATCATCGTATCGCTGAAACATTATTGTTCCCTACGAGGCTGGAATTTGTTGCTTGCAGATTTCGATCCACGCGATTTTAATATTATCATAGTGCTTTTTGGTGCCCTAAGATAACCGCTTAATTCCATCAAATGTGTGCTCGTATGAATTTTCAGCACAAGATAACTATGATGGTCGGCAAGACCAAAAAAATTTTCACTATTTGTTGACGATTTGCGAAAGCACCCCACCCCCCCTCCAATTTCTGTCAAATAGTTGGGAGAGAATTTGAAAAAGGGTGCTTTATATCGATTTAGTTGCACCTCGACTTCTTTCTTAAAAGAGAACAGTTTGAAAGGATCTATTTGCGATGACCTCCATTACCTTAGCACTGGTTAATGGGTGGATTGTTGCTCTCTGAAGTTCTGGCACTAGCAGATCTCGTGGATGCCTTTAGTTCCTAACCGAATTGTTGTCACATTTATCGATCCATAGAAGGTGTACCCCGTTCCCCATCCCCGCCTCTCCTTAGCTCTGCCCGTCTTCAATCATGCCTATAATATCTGTTCTTCAAACAATTATCACTTGGCTGTTACGTGGTAGTGTTGTTTCCTCGTCTGTTGTTATGTTTATTGTTGTTTTCTTGAATTATCTTTTGTCTTGAATACTTCCCACATCGTAAATATTTCGAAGGATGTGCTTTATTTTGAGTGATTACTGTAGACTCAAAAACGTCACGAGGATAGGGCAGCTTGCCTTTGAAGTGACATCGACCTTAGCGTGATGCCAAATTGACGCCATTCATTGCAGTGTTAACGAATTGTGATAACCCCGAATTAAGCACTTTTAATCATTGCTTTATGAGAGCAAACGAACAAGACTGGACGGGAAATAATCATTCGCATTTACACGCTTTTACATAGTTTTTTACTAAATAAACAGATTGTTTTGGATAGAACCCTCAAAAGTGGGGCATATCGTTACAGCACATTCACTGAAAGCTTTCTCAGCTGTTCATCGTGCCTCTAAGACACTACATAGATGATACCGTTCTTTCACTGTATACGACAAAAGCTAAATCCATTGTTATGTGCCTGCAAGATATGGACATTCTTTAAGCGCTCGTGGTGAGCTTACGAGATCATGCACGCCGAACTGGTAATTAGTGAGTACAAAAAATTGCATGAAGATAACCGCTTGTGTGAAAAATTTAAATGCAGAAATCATGCATAATCTCTCTCATTTTACAGAGTTTTTGAACTATATAGGCTAACCCGTGGGTGCAGCCGTTGGATTTTTACCCCTAAATGGAGTCGACGGGTTTAAACGTAGCATCCGTCAATCAGCATTTCCAGCGCGCGCGCGCGATCGCGTCAACGTGTCTTTGGTTTCAGACGAGTGCCAACAGTTTACCGGAATCTGACTTTTTTTGGTTTTTTTGTAAACAATGTTTTTGTGAATCCTAAGCGAAATTGGCTAGCATGACGTCACCTTAAAGTGCTCCTGTCCCCCTCTCTACCCCCTTCAAGAAGACAGTACAAAGTTTTCCGGTTGCATCTGTTAGGACGAGTTGACAAGTACGGCGTGAAACGTGGTCTAATATGTAGGGGACACTGAAAATTGTTTTCACCTCCACTACCGGTGATTGCTATGAGTCGAACAGTCATGCGTTTTACAACTAATTGTTTGCTATTCCTATGAATGCTGTTGTCTGTCGTATATAGACATGCCTATTTCCATCCGCTTTTGCATTTCATTATTCTCGGACCAAAATTTCCATACATTAAACCTTTTCACTATTATTAATCGAAAATTGTGCTCAGCAATGCTGTTCACAAAAAATTTCGTTCTTTCCCGTTGTTATATATTTGAAAAATGTTTTAACGACTTTCTAATTTTTCGTGTTCTCTGGATTCTTTATTCCACATGATCGTCTTAGGCATGTTAATGGTATCGAAAAGCATAGTGCCAAGAAAATGCTTTAATGAAAATGTTTCTTTGCTTGTCTCTTAGCGCGAATTTCCTGAATGGATTTAAAGCAGTAGATGATGAGTAACACTGCTTGAGCAGAAGTAGTCAATTGTATATTTTTGCACAGCTTCGCGAATAGGGAACCTCTCATAATAAATTAGACTGTGATATGCGATGAGTGGTGTGGTGTAACAGTGTCAGGATATTTAAGTACGAATAAAGGGATCGGCCAACAATTCCGATACTGTCGACTTTTCCGATGTCATAAGACAATATCGTCTGCTACGGCAGTAACGGTAAGTTGGTTGTTTCAGTTGTTTGTAATCCCATCTCGAGGCCTGTTAGGTTGCCTTAGAATTGCTGATGTGCAATGCTCACGTTGACTTAATGCGCAGTCGTTACGAAGCGAGAAGTATCATTGACTGGTCCCTTATATACCCAACGACAAGGAATGAGTATCAGGTTAGCGTGGAATCTGCTGGCTAATGGATTACTTCGGCAAGTGAGTTACGTAGATTTAACATTTAGCCATAGATATAACACTGAAATTTGGTTACCTGGAGCTATAACCGTAGGCACAGATAACACAAAACGTTGTAAAGTGGTTGAGTGAACAAGAAGTTGTTAGCAATAATATTTAAACACTCTAGCATTGAGAGTACACAATTACCACACCAAATCGACTATGTACATATCCGTATTGTAAGCGGTTGTTGATTGAGGCGAGAAATGCGTACAACCTCGCTAAGATATGGACGAGATCGGGTTTGGCGGAGGCCCCATCTGGGAAAGCGCCTTGTCCAACCACTGGAAAGAAGTTACGATCGTTTTCAGAAATATTTTCTTCACAGATAATTTTACACCATGGATGCTAGCAGGGTTGGACCTGACATACCATTTTCCTTCGAAAAGAACCTCTCCCTCCTCCCCACCTCCTCTCCTCGACATCTGAAAAACAAAGCTCGGAGTTTCCATTCGAGGTATTGCGATGATGTGTTTGATTCCACTTAGGAATGTCCCAATAAGAAATCAATCATTTCTTCCGAAATTTCGAATGCACTGCAAAACAGCGACTCAACGTGAATTACAGCCGCCCCTTAAACGGTTTCTTAGCTGTAATATTACAGTAATCTCAGAAATACTACCACAGCTATCAAGATTGCGGTGAATAATTAGAGGGGCAAAAAAGCCAATTAGAAGCAAATGCTAGGCAATATTAGACGCCCAAACTAGCCTGTAAAAGTACAAAAGTAAGTAACACAGGTAAAACATTTCGACTAAGTTATATCGTTGTATGGTGGATGAGGGGGAGGGGGAGGGGAGTGATGGGATGCAGACAGCAGACAACAGAGACATTAGCATATTATTTGGTTCATATGCTATGAAACAAAATTGTGTTCTTAAAAGTCGTTCCATAACTTTTATAGTCCCATTTTCGTTGTTAACCACTATCACTTGCCATTCGCTTCCAGTTACTTTATTAGCATGTAAACAGTAGATTACCTGTAGCGGTGCATGCAGATGAATTTCGATCCAACAAGGCGTCGAGGTGACGTCTTGCCGTTGATACTCGGACCCCCAACCTTTGACGAACGACATCCGTATTATAGTCATTTTCGTCAACTCATAGCTAGCGTCGAACGATCGACAACGGATTGACTCCGCTAACAGCTAAAAAAATGGTTCTAGATATCAAATGATGATTTTATCTAGTAGCTTATTTAATGGTTGGGCTGAAGAAAGCACCAACTAGGAGCGAACCATGAGTTGTCTGAGAGTAGGGTCAGGATTAACGATATATAAAGCATCCATCCTGTTTTCCACAGTATTACCGCAAAACCTTAGACGTTGGAAGCCCTTCGAATCCGACTTCCTCCCCTTCCCCATTCCCTCACTCTCTTCGAACGGACATTTGCGCCAAAAGTTAAAAGTGAGGTATTTTTATAAAATGGAGTCCCATATTTCATAGACTTTGGTGCAAATTGTCAAAGAGACATTTATATTGCTTTGAAGAGGCTGTTAATATATCTAACCTTATGGAAAAAAAAACAAAATTGTGCTATATTATTCAGCAAAGAGAGAATATAGCCAAAATGTAATGCTCAACTTTTATGCATCGACTGAAATGTTGTCTAATCAATGGGCAATCACACTGCCACGAAAGACGAAAAACGATTTTGATGGAAATAAGATAGAAACAAAGTTGGAAAAAAGATAATTGGTAAAATTCGGGTAAGATGAATCGGATTTTTTTCAAGATAAAAATTTACGACTACGTTGCTGAGGAAAGAAAGACGGAAATTTAGGGGAAAAAAAGCAAATGCAGTCATAAAATATTTCCGAGCAGAATGACAACAGGCAGTAACTGCAATAAGGAGCATTACAGTATCGAATTGTAACTGTGAATCGCCTCCCTCTTCAGGGGAAAAATTCGCCCAAAATTTGCCCGAATTTTATCGAGTACCAAAAAGAACAAAAAAAGTACTGACCTCACGAAATTTTGACATGTCGAATATCTTCAACGAAATACCATTTGTAATTTTGCATACGGTAGTCGGGTGAAAATTATGAAAATAGTTACAGTTGCGCGATTGTATAAATATAGCACTTTCACTTTGACACTCAGCAAACAGTGTTCCCTGATGTGGTACATATGTCAACTTCACACCTGAAATACAAGTAAGAATACGAGCCAGCAGATGGCACAATTTGCGATTTGATGACTCCACCCACCCATCAAGCCAATCGGTTTTATAAACATACAACTCGGAAATGGGGAATACTCGAATTTTATTCGACCACCCGACTACCCGCATAAACTTTTCACTAATGATCTATTTTTCTATGGCAAAATTAACAAAGTATACGACTTGATCGACAGCGGACTTCGTTCAAATTTTTACAACCCCTTTAAGGAGTATACTTTCCTCCGAAATCAACGATTTAATTGGACGTTCGGCGGAGGCAACCCTACGATGCACATCATACGCTGCTAATTTCACGGCTCTAGTTTTTTCCCAAGTTGGAGATCTTCAGCGGATACCGATTTCAAACACTGGATGGACAACACATAAACAAATACACATACACGAACAGAAAGATACGATGTCACCATGTGGCGCTTAATGAACTCCAAGTCTGCCGTAAACAATAGACGACTGCTGAAATGTTTGCAGATCATCTCGTGAAAATGGCTTAAATTTGCTACAGTTAAATCCGATCAACCACTGAGCGTTTCTGAACCATTTATCTAGCAGATGGATTTGCTTGAACTCCATTAATAAGCGAATGGAGAAGGGAGGGGTGAGACGGTTGAAAGATGAAACTATGGGTGGAACTATTGCTAGGAAAAGATAAAAAGAATCAGTGTCAAACTGGAACTGAGATGGCACGCTATAGAAGCAGCGAATGTTATTGTAGTCATTTCTATATGGAAGGCGGATGGAGGTTCAACGATCTTTAACTAAGCAAAAACGAAAGGGAAATTAAATTGGGTGAACCTTTGCCTATATGTCGCCTGGTGGACTCGACCTGCTGATTGCGGTTGACATTGGATAAAAGTCCGAGACAGATCTTGCTCGGATTCGACGTCGGATCCGTAAACCCATCGATCTGAATCGTTGGCGATGACACTTTAAACTGCTCACCAACCCGTGTATTCAACTCGAAATAGCTGATCGTCGCCCAGTATTTGCCCTCCTCGTAAGGCACCTGAAATTGTCCTATCGTTCTACGTCTACCAGATAAGAATATTTATGTGTTACTTAAAGCGTTTTCCAAACTGTCCTCAAAAACAACCAAGTTAGTATATTGTGGATATTTTTTAATGCTTTTCTGCATCTTTCTGTAAGCGAACTTACCGATTGATCATTATTTTTGAAAGAGGTACAGAACAGTTGAGAAACAGGGCCATCAATGAGATCAAGCTAGTTTGTCTCGAGTTAATTAAGTTGTGCAGTAATAGCAACAGGAAAAGCATCCCTTACGACAATAATAAAATAGCGACCTTTCATTTCGAAAAGAGGAGAACAACTTTATAAAACAGTATAAGCCCTTATAGTAAGTCCAATGAATATATGCCTTATACGTATTGCACGGACTCTTCCAACTTGTCGACTACTTTGAAAATATTTTAAAATGTAAATAAATATTGAATGTTAAAATGTAAATAAATATTGAAATAAAACTATTCTAGCCCAAGCAAAAACTGAGTTCCGTGGCACATTGATAAGCTGTAAGACACACCTCAATGGTGGGTACATCTTGCGGTATTGCCATACTCGTATCCATTTCCTCGTCTTGTTTCTGATTGGCCATCTACAATCAACACATCCATCAAAAAGCACTTTCTCCTTCACTCCTGATGTTTGCGAAAGCCGAAAAGCGCAGCTATCGCGTTCATCGCAAATGATGCGTGTAAAGAAATTACGATTTATTGCTTTCCAGTCATTCGATCCGATAGGTGAGCGGAAAAGCAAACGACTTTTAAACTATGCATAATTGAACGGCCCAAGACAGGTTTTTGAAGCCGACCAAGTACCACCGTGCAAAAGCTGGATAACACGGAGTCATTGTAAAACATTGCTGTGTTATATGGTGGCTTTTATAAGCACTCTCCTTATCATACTGACAGACCACCGTCCGACTTGCTCTTCTGTTTGCCAACTGCCTTGATACGTTTTTTGGCGCAGCGATCGGTTACAATACCTAACAAAATGCCTTATTAATGTGCACGCTCGTAATCGCTATGTGATAGTTATGCCGATGTAAGAAAATAAGCGCCAAAACCTCTTTTAGCAGGTGCTCTTTATCTTAGCGGCTTTAGAAATGTTAGGAACGCTTATGAATGCTGCGCTTACGATCACGGGAGGGTGGGAGAAGGAGCAGCGGAGTGGAACTTTTAGATGAGCTTTTAACCGTGGGGGTTATGAACGACAGGATGGCCATTTGGTACTATGGTTATCCCTGCATGACAGATCGTAAATGATATTCAACAAAAAAAAGGACGTTGCAATTCGATGATAAATGCGTGACGCGAAGTTGGCTGGTTAGAGAGGGCGAGACAGGGCGATGGCAATAATATTGGGACAACACTTTTGATAAGAATCATAAACAGCAACATAGAAGTACCATGGTCACGATAAAAGATTTGTCACATAAAGGGGTAATGTAAATGCTTGGGAAGACTAACGATAAGACTGTTGAAGTTGCTAAAGTCGATATTGCAAGGCATTGTCGATCCAGAAGCAGTATCGTGAGCATGTGACATACGCAGAAGTCGAGGAATGATATGGGGAGGAGGCTCCGTATAGCGAGGCACAAGTACTGGCGGCAGTATTCCCGCACTTTCAACACGCTCATAATGATAGGGATTTATGCAAATATCCTTTAAAAAATCGAATCATTAATATGGACTGACGCAATTGCTGGAAAATAAAATAAATAATTAAATCGTTTCCTTGCAAGAAAATAGCCAATCAGCATTAACAGGCTTATCTATTATCGATAAACAACGCAACAACTAAAAGTTTCCCGTGAACGCCCAGAAGCCGAATTGGGGACGGCATCAGAAGTATGCAGTGAGACAAATACTACTTTTCAGGCGGCTATTCCGAAGCGCTTTTTGTTGAATGTCGTTCTTGATGAGGCTTGACACTGCTTGTATATTTGTTAATTTAATATTTTATGGACTGTTTTCACATTTTAAACTAGCCAACAATCAGACAGATAACAACCTATATTATGTATACGGTGTCGCTATAATGCGCCTTGCAAATGCAAAATTTGCATAGGTGCATAAACGTGCACAATTTGCATACTAACCTTTTGTCCTGATTCATAACAGTAACGGCAGTCGTCTATTGCCTTCAATTCGTGATGTGATTGAAGATCAGGCCATCGATATACTCGGCAATAGATCACATGTGGTAAAGCTTTACGATGAGAAATCTGCAAATATCATGATAGGATCGCCATAATTATGTATACAAACCTAGTCAGAATATGCCTCAAATCCAAAGTACCTGATCCAATCGAGAAGCGAGCCGTTTTTATAAGCCTCGGCAAAATCCGCATTTGCAAAAGCGCATTATGGGATGTATATGAATAATCGTCAGCTAGCCTGTCTGCTATTCAGTACTTTTAACTCTGAAATCTTCCATCCATACGGCGTCCTCCCACACTTAATTTCATCTCGATTTGTCGACCGCAGGAAAACCTATACTTAATGACCGCAGGAAAACCTATACTTAATGACCGCAGGAAAACCTATACTTAATGACCGCAGGAAAACCTATACTTAATGACCGCAGGAAAACACTAGCAGATCTGCGTATTTTTAAAGGTAGTTAAATCATAAAAAAATAAAAGCATAACGTTTGCACAAACGGTCGATTCGGTTGGAATGCGAATTTGTGAGCAGTTCATGAAACCGGTTGACATGATCGAAATTCATCAAAACGCACATTACACCAGCTCTGTGGCACATTCATCAGCTTTTCTTCAAACTGTACCGTCCTTTCATAGCACGATTGCAAAATATATAAAACTTTACGGAAACACACTTTTTTATAATGAGAAGTGTTCGTTGTTTTATAAAAAGATTAGTTGTGAGGTGTTAGAAGAGAGCAAAATGAAAAGATGAAGTAATTAGGAACCTGAAGTCTGCCGTCAAGTGATCGCGGAATGGTGACACAATCGGTGCGCTGTCGTCCCTCACATTGAAGCGCCATCTCGAGACTTGCCAATGCCTCCTTGTTGTGCTTTTGCAGTTTTTTCATCAAACTGTCGATCGCTTTCTTTGACCAGCTTTCCTCCTCATCGCCTCAAATTCTCATCTTGAATTTTCTTTTATTTTATTTTTTAACTGAAAAGTAAGCAAACGGATTCCTTAACTCTTCACTTAAGTAAATGAAAATGCTTAAGCAACAATGATGTCTCCGATATAAGTCGCATAGCGGTCGATTTACGCACCATTTGAAATGTAATTATTCAACGCAGATATCAGTTTCACAAAACAAAAAGATCGACGTGGAACAGAATTAAGAAATGCGTCAAAGCAAATGGATTACGAAGAAGTGTAGCGGTTAATTTCTTCTCATATATGATTGATGATGGGTCAGAAACTGAACTGAATGAATGGTTTATTTGCTAACGTTTCGACTTATCGAGTTATGATTACAACAAATAACACTCGAACTAAGGTAATTAATCGAATGTCTACGAAACTCGGGTAATAAACGATTGGTCCAAATCAGTCTTCGCAGCATTATACGATCGCATCTGACATAAACTTAAAGAATTAAGAAAATCTTCTTTAAGGGAATAAATTCAACCAATATACTAAAAGCAATGCATAAATATGATGTCGCACAAAAAGTTTCTACGAAAAAATCGGTTTAATTACTCCATTAACTGAAAAAAAAGACTCAGAATGGTTAATGATTTGAAAATTTAATTAATTACCTCGGCTCTTCACTTGTTCATAATGCCAACTGTAATAGCTGAATGAGCAAAATTCTCTAGTGGAATTTTACAACTGAAGTTCGCTAAATTTTCTCGGCGTTTTTTTTTTCTCACATGAACTTCAAGCAATCATTCTCATGCAAAACCAGCCGCAGATGTACGTCAGAGAGTTAGTATGAGATATCAGTGGGCTTTGGCAACTCCACTTACGAATCCAACCGGTTCCATAAACTGATCGTAAATAATGAAAACTCGTATTTTAATATACCCGACCGCCTGTGCAAACCTTAAACTATTCTTTTTCTTTTGCGAAGCGACCGGTGGGAAACAATCATACAGGTTGCAAAATGCATCGTATGCATCGTAGTAGTTATAAGAACTTCCGTGGTCGATGAATTGGTTCAAAATAGCGTACAGGAAGTGTTCAAACTTCTATCTGCAGTGATTCTGAAGTCGAACCTATTGAACAGATTGATAGACAGACGGATGGATATACACGAGCAAAAGGTAGACATCGCTATAATGCGCGCTCTTCGCTAATACAAATTGGCCAGAGCGAATAAAAAAATTACAGCAAAAATTTACCCGTAAAAAAACTCATGCAAAACGAAACTTGCATTGCGCATTTTAGAAATCTTCAGAAGCAGCCATACACATATATATATATGTATATATATATATATGTGTGTATACGTATACACATGTATATATTTACATCATATATATTAATAAGATTTTCAAATTTAAAATTGCGCTTCTAAATTAAATTTTAGCATTTTTTGTAATGCAGTGCTACTTTTCGGCTTTTTAAAAGTGCAACTGATAGAACGAGAATATTAGCGGCAATTAAATAGCGTTTTGTTTTAGTAAGGGGCACGTGTCGCTTGCCGGAAAGAAGCCTTGAGGGAGAGAAAGGGTCGCCATTTCGCCCAGACCAAGAGCTGTGCTCACAAGTCCTTTGTTTGCGCTCGACAACAACATATTATTCGAAGAAAACGCTCCTCCTCACATTTGCACTGCACACAATACGGTGTTACCCAATCCAAACTGTTGCATTACAATACCTACATGAATGGGGCAAGAAGGGGGGGGGGTGATATTGATTCATCTCCTCATCCTCCTCATCATGTTTTTTTTTCTTCCTCCCCTCTCCCAACCATCGAGCAAAGAAAATTCAAAAAAAAACGATTTCCTGAAACTCATAAAACCAACTTCTTACAAGGAAAGCATCTTCAAAATGCTTCGAATGGGTTCAACTACACCCATTTGGAGGTATCAAAATGCTACGAGCAGTTATGTTACCGTAGCAGAAAGTATTAATAGTTTTATATAGTACCACGATACGGTGCAATGTTCATAGCAAAGTGGAGTTCGGATATACGATACAAATTATCCATAACAATCTTCAGGAGAGGATGCGATAAAACGTTCGTTGTAAAAAGAATAACGTTTTGAAATCATTTGCATTGCAATGCGAAAAGAACATTTGTACATTTTTAAAAGTGCTGCATTCAAGTACGGTAGAGAGCAACATTGAACACTAAGAGGTGTATCACAGTATTCATATTATGAACTCGGGCAGACTATAGCATAGTATTCATAAGTAAGAAGTGACGGCGACATCGACAATCATGAAGCATTTTGTTTTTTTTTCTGAAAAAGTGGTGCATTGCACTTTTGTAATCTGTATTGCAAAGTAGGGGAGAGCTTTTTGGGATGGGAACGACTCTGAACGATGAGAAAAATCGACTATGCTTCCTCCTCGCACCTCTGCTTCAAGAGATGGATAAGAGGTGGAATAAGAGGTGGACGGGGAGGGGGGGAAGGCTTAGTGGATAAACGCCAACCTAATCACTCACCGAACATGGATGGCGCATCTTCCAACAATACTCGTAAATATTATTTATGTGTTCGGTCGCCTTTCGAGTGTTTCACGTTTAAAATTAGCGACTGTTCTACAGGAAGGGAGCTACGGTTTTAGTTGTGCACGATGCACTCGAATAGTTTATTGCTTACCTTGTTTCCATCCCAGACGTTTAGCAACCGCTGTACCATGTTGCCCGAGTAAATTCTCGAATTTCATCGCCAAGTTGACGTATGGTGGAGCTTTCGATAAACCGGCTCGATCACCAGCCTTAGCACCGACTCAATTACCAGCTTAGCGCAACGTCTCGATCCTTCTGGACAGCTATGTATTAAACGAGAAATGAGGTGAACAAGGGGTCGACGGCTAGCAACGAACGAAGTGATGACAACTCAGTGGTTAGAGCTGAAAGAACAGCAGGCTGGTGTGGTGAGCTAGCGTTACCTTATGACTGCGCTGATGTGCAATACAGCAACCAATCGCTGAAGTGAACGCATACACAAACATAAAATGAGAGGTGCGACTGTGTAGCGCACAAAGATACAAAGAGCGACAGTGTGGCGCCACTCGTCGTCGCTGTCTACAGCTCATCATCGTGTTGCTTTCGCGACGCTAGAGCCCATCTCAGAAAGCGCTTCGAATACGCCCGTTAATGCTGCGCTTGAAACAGACCTTTGGGCTACCACTTTGCGACCTATA
>JPKZ01002917.1:58015-72153 GCA_000803305.1 Toxocara canis | reverse complement strand
GGGGAAAGCGCGCGTTTTAAGCTGCATTTTCTACATACGCAAGCCGGCACGTTAGGACGTTACGTTACCGCTCGGGCCTTCAGTGCGACGTCTCAATGTTACTGAGGCACGCCGAGCAAGGCCATCCCTTTGGCTGTTTTAGCCTGTTGTTAACCACCTGCTGGCTGGGCGGTCAGTAGTATGGTGGGAAGCAGCCGGGAATCGAACCCTGGTCTCCCCGCACGCTCTACCACTGAGCTATTGCCGCCCACGCAAGTCCGCGTCACATCCGAAGGGTTAATGGACAGATTTTATGGAGACTGCACATTTCAATTTATTTAATTTTTCTCTATGAGCATGATTTTTCTTCTCAATGGTTTTTGGAAGGTGCTTTATTTTCTTGCCGCTAGCATTTGTTACCATTGGTTTACTCGGTTATAGTACCGTTCAACCAGTGAATGGTATATTACGTTTACTGCCGCTGGAATACTACAGGTGAAAATATTTCGGCATGTTAAAAGTGTTCGCAATGGAAACGGTTAATGTTATTCCTCTTTTCCTTCTCTTTTCATGGTGAAATATTTGATTGGCGTGTCTAATTATGGTATTGAATTATGTAATTGACATCTCTAATTATGATATTTAAGTGTTTTTCTCGTTCTTCCTATCGAATAGTTCTTTCGACATTTCTATTTGAGAGATGAAAGTGATATTTTTTTAAAATATATTTCAATGTTTGCTGCAAAGTTAAGTGAAATTTTTTTCAAAAAAAAAGTTTACTGTTTGCCGTTAAGTTTACGGGACGGGTTTAATGCTTTCATGTTCAAGAACACGTTCAACTTTTGTGCTATATTATGCAATTCTTATATGTTTTCGTTTTATTGCAAGATTACTTCTCTAAATGCCTTTATTGCTAACTGCTTCAGTATAATGCATTTCGAAGGTTGTTGATATTTGTGTTTTTTATAAATGACGTTTTTACACAAAGTTCTAACCGATTCGTTGTTAATTCTGATCGATTCCGATTCTGAATGAAAAAATATTTTCTTGGTATTTCGTAATTGTGCACTGAAACATGGTGCATGCTCATGCAACAACTGCTAATTGATTGCCTAGTGCCTAAATAGTAACACCACCAGCCTTCCCTCCCCTTTCCTACTTCGTTTAATACCTAAACAGTGGTACCTCCCCCCCTCCCTCCTCCATTTTCCCTTTCCGTTTCATGTTTATTGACTAAATGCTCACACTGCTTCTTCCTTCCCTTGTAGTCAATGCCTAATAGTCACAGCGCTAATCTCTTGTTAAAAGTCAACGAAACCTGTACGCATCCTTAAAGTCAAGTACACGAATACAGACAGGTAGACGATCATGAGAGGTTACCTTATTACCTGAGTTAGCGTTATATCAACATATGTTTCGGCACATAAATACAGTAAGGCACAAACCTGCTAGCGATTATCAGTTTGCGAGATAACAGAATATGGGAATGAAACGAGAATACGTAGGAGGGGAATTTATTATGCTTTTGAGGGGATTAATTGTTGTCCTTGTAGGCCCTTCCATGTGCAACGTTGACATGCATACCATTTATGGTAATGGTAAGGTATCGATTATAGCGAGTCTTTCGGTTCGCCTTCACATCGAAACGCTTTGGTGTTCCAGTTTTAGTGCGCTAACTCCGATACCAGAAGTTAATGCTCACATGTGCGTTTTGTTGGATCGCTGAAATTGACGTGAAAAGGTGGGATTGGGAGAGGCCCTCTGGCTTCTGTATATCACTGGGAAATTTAAAAAAAAAAAAACAAAGTGGCTGGAATTTAAAGAAATTTTCTGAGGCCATTATACTGTATAGGTTGGCTACGGTAAGAATACTTGTTGTCGAATTGCTTTAAACGTTTTCACTCTTAGGTGCTTTAAACTGTGGTAATAAATTAAATTTATGCCAATCTTTAATCACAACCACAACGAATGCGAGAGGTTCTCAGAGACGATTTTGATGTGAAAAGTTATCATAAGCAGGACAGGAATTCGGTAAAGCATCCGGTGGGGCGTTTGGATAGGGCATAGTATGGAATTTGAAAGACGTGGTAGTTCGAATGACATTGCAGGGGGTGGGGGGATGCAGGATTTATGGATGTTATGCGAATAGAAAGGGCGTGCGAGATGGAAACCAGTGCCATTCGAACACGACCGTCTGAAACAACAAAGTACCTTTGAAACGGCCGACAGAATCTTTGTTCCTCATTTGAAGAGCATTCATTTCTTATTTACATCAAACTGTCATAGGTCTTTTTAGCTATGCTCATTTATAGAGCACAAAATACATGCTTTTTAAACAAATCTTAAACTAATAAAAGCCTGAAATCTTACACGTTAAGGGATGTTTTGTGTTCGCGAATATCGGCTTGTTTGGTGGGACCAGTGATGAGGGGCTTCGAGAGTTGACTGAGAAGAACAAACTAGGGAATGTATAATTTTATATCCGTTAAGTTTTATGAACATTCGTTTTGCATATTACACTTTCAACTGATAAGCGAGAACCGTTATTGCAAAGATAAATTTCGAGCTTTCACGAATTTACATCTCATGTTTTTTGCTAATGCACTCTCCTCCCCAGGAACATCGAAGTTTCCCTTCCAATCAGGCTCAACGGGTATTTTTGGTTTAGGAACACCCCTCGCTCCTTCCATATGGTAACGATGTGCGCTGATGCACACCAAAACGTTCCGCCTAGCATTCTCACCCCAAACAAAATCGCTAATTTGCAAATGATTGTTGAACTCTCTCTCTCTCTCTATTCTCGTATTCTCGAAAATATCGCAGTTTCGCTTAATGTCCTTCTTTCGTTCTTCTTCATCCAAAAAAATATCGATCTAAACGCAACAGCAAAACGCCATAACCCAACCAACTCGTCGTTACAAAACAGTATAAGAAAGCAAGCAACGTAAGGTAACAATACATACGCTATTCGCATCTCAAATATTTGTGAAAGCAGTCGACGATTTGTTTCACCTCTCCCTACTGTTCGATTTGGCATAACAAACAAAACTATTACAAATTTCCCATCCCGTTTCCCAAAACCACAGTTATCCCTTCGTTACAAGTTTTGGGTAATTTCTACCGTTTGATACAAATAATCGTACAAAAGAGAATGTTCACACACAATGTTATCGTCAAAACGATTAGCAAGAATCACTTTTGTTAACGCAGTCATCAAAACAACAGAGATCGAGCATAATACAATTTTTGCGATTCAAGGCGCATCATATATGATGAGGCGACAACGACAAAACTTCGAAAACCTACCGACACGTCAGCATCACAACCGAGCAGACAGTCAACAACACCATCAAACTAACGACAAATCTCCACCCACATACCACAGCAACGCTTCTGAGAGGAACGAGTGTACAAAGTTGCAAACTTACCTCCTAATAAGAGCGCTCAACATAAAGGAGAGACCATACTTATGTAGAACTCATATTAAGCAGTATGGCTACGAAAACAACGGCCGAAACAGCAAAAAACAAAAACTGGACTGGAATAGACAGGTCAGTGCGGCCTCTATCTCCAGAAAGTTGGGGAGAATCTGAGGAGACACGAGTCGCATAGTGAAGGAACTCGGCGGCTTATAGTATCCCCATGCTTCCGTTCCAAAATGAGGAAAAACAGGAATTAAATTCTGCTTAGAGATTATTAGTAGAACGTTATCTCTAGATTATATATTACTGAATAAGTAATGCAAAAACCTGTTTTCCCTTAGTTTATATAAATAAAGGCCTACTCCTCCACTCCAAAAAAAAACTCACCAAGAAAGAGAAAGTGAACAATTTAAAACTACACCATCCCTAAACTGCTCAGCCACTCTATTGGGGTTTAAAAAAAATCCTCTTATCACCATTCAACCAGTTAAGCTTCAAAAATAAATTTACAAATGACCTAAAATCAGCAGAACAGAAGCGGATCGACGAAAGAGGACAACGATTCGACATACAAACAAGTTCATTATAAAAATTTAATGCAAAATAAATACAAAAACTGATGTGGTGAATGATTCGGCTCAGAAATGTGCCACAGATGTTTCCTCGAAAGATTTCGCGTCAACGACCAAATGCATACAACAATCCTTGGTGCATATCTTCACAGTGCAATCACTGCCAACGACAACACACTCATCTGATGACAACATTAAGCAATCTTTCAGGTACTCACACATCATCATGAAAACATCACGAACTCATCAGAATGAATCTGATACGAATTTACTGTTGCAGCTAAAAATTCATGGCGCTCTTACTAATGAAAATGCCACGCGTTGCACAAACATACCTTACTATTTCGGCTGAAATAATTTCAGTAACAAATTAAAAAATCTGAACAAAACTTCCTGAGAATTATATTCTTCAGAAGCGATAAAGGAAACGTTTGATTTGAAAAATCTACGATTTTATAATAAAAAAAAGCGCTTCAACACCGCAACAAGCATGAAGAAGAAAAGTTCGAGTCGGTATTCGACTCAACAATCATCAGCGTGCAACAACTGTACTGCATTTATAGTGCACACAACCCAAAACCAATCCAATTCAAAAAGCAGAACAACAGATCGGCTCATAGCAGAGAATCGGCCGAACACGCCGAACGCAGCTATAGCTACAACGAAAGCGTATTGGCCCACAATGCCGGTACCGCCTTATGAAGTGTGAGGATGCATTGATCTTTCTTTAGTTTGTAGTCGCACTTCGTGATCTTGCCGGGACATTTGCTCATCTCGTAGAAACGCCTATCAAGCACATTTTTCACCGGTGGTTTCGCTTTCTTGTTCATTTTGAATACCTCCAATAAGATACTCAAACTTCTGAAACGACAATCATTTGCGTAGCAAAATTTTTATTAGCAAAACTTATGAACACCTGCTCCTCAACATTGTTTAAATGCAGCTGCTTGAGCGATCACCAAACGCCACCAACGAATGATTTGCTTCAAAAAAAGTTTCTAGAAGAAGAAAGTAATTTTACCATTTGAAAAAAAAAACGGGGTTTTATTACCGAAAAAATGCAACGCTTTGTCACTACAAAAAACAAACGAAATCGCACTTCAACGGCTGCAACTTCGCAGAAAAAGATAAACAGAATAACGAAAAGAAAGCCGACCAAAAAAAACGAATACTTTTTTTGCATCTTTGCGTACGTTACTGGTGGAGGGAAAAGAAATGAGAGATGTACAGTGTTGGGAAAATGTGATAAGCCTCAAAGTGACTCAACTCAAAACTAATTTTCAGTCATCAAAAACAATGTATTTGTGCTAAACGAGTAGTTATCAAGTTATCCATGACTTTCATTTTCGCATGCGACACGCTTTTTCAATTGCCTTCCTATTCATATTTCAAGTTCATTCAAAGATCAAAACACAAAATCTCATATAACATGCATCTCGGCAAACGAACGCTTTGCGCACATCTAATGCTGCATATCTTAAATACGAGAACCTACGCCCATTGTGTTTTGTCAAACGAATCGAACCCCTCTAAGCAGCATATGCTTTCATTCTTCTCCAATGTATTCACTCTATGCGACCTCAGATCCGTAAATGAGTCATGACTTTATGAAAGTATCAACTTAATAATGCATGAACCTGCACACATGCGCCTCGAATAAACGGATCATTTTAGAATGCGAACGGAAAGCAAACGAGGTGCAACGTACTCGTCATCATATTTCAGATGAACGTCGGTATTTGCCGCACGAGCGAACGACTTCTCACGGATTCCCATTACCACTAAATGAATCCTTAACGTCATCAACGCATCGTCATACTTTACTGAAAATAATCATTGTCACCGAATCAATCAATACCTATGAGATCTTCAACCTGTGATATGACTATGCCAGAAAAAAAATCCGCATTTTAATGCTAAACTGTATTGCGCACGGTAGTTTTTCTAAATTTGAGGGATGGGGATGGAAGGAGGTAGGGGGGGGGGATTGCGCTGTCCATGCATGGCTATGAGACGTTTTGCACGAAACGAAAAACAGATTCGATGGAGTGCAACAGTGGATGGAAATATGAATGAAACAAGTTAGAATGCGAGACAGACGGCTGAAATAATTTGCGTTTTGGAGACTCCAGTCACCAAACCATCCGCTTTCACAGGCTGCTGGCAAATGAGAAAAATTTAAATTTTATTCGACCCGACCGCCTGCACTAGCCTTTTACTGAAAATTCGCCTTTCTCTGACCCCCGCTGGTCGAATTTACAAATCGACCGGTTGGAAATGCATCTGAACTCCACACCCTTTCAAGACGGTGTAACTTCTCTCGTGGTCAATGAAAAGATCTGGAAGTGACTGGAGAAGACAGAAGTACGGTGTAGGTCAAACGTACGAAAACCGCAACGATTCCCGAGTTAAAACAGCCAGGTAGAAAGACTGACACAGACATAAACACAAACAGATACTACGATACCATAACATGTTTTGCAAATTGCAAATTTGCCATGGCGCTTAAAAGACATGGAATCACTTGGCAATAAAGAAATCTAACGAGATTTAAAAACCAGATAAGATGCATGAAAAAACAGAATGATTAAGAAACAAAGTTATAAAGATGATAACGCAGTTAGCAATCTGGAAAATGACTCGTGTAAAAACAGAACGAGTTGGGAAGAATGCCATGGAGATGAGACGCGCGTTATCCGCAATCCAAACCAGAACAGTTAAACGACTACTGCAGAACAAAGTAAGCAACGCTTAGCTACACACAAATATTCTTGCTGTTCAGTGATCGAACGATTACTCATTACCTCAATGTAAACTGAGAGTGGTCAAGCGAACTGTTCAAGGGATCGGAAGTGCTGTCACCGTTGCCGCCTGCTTTCTAGAAGTTTTCGTGCTCGTTTTTGCAAGTGACGTCCAGAAAAATCAGACTCCAATCCGTTTCATGGAAGCCACACTTTACAATGTTCTGCGTTGCAAGAGTTCAGGTTTCAGTCCCAGGAACTGAACCAATCCTCTGGCACACATTTTCTACCAATTACTTCCAATTTACCAATCCAGAAATTTGTGAATTGCAGTCAAATTTTGTCGTGAAGCCTTCGCTATGTAACAAGTTATGTATGCCAAGTCCCAGCACGGTAGCTTTTCTGGTTCGCGAACAGAAACAATGCGACAGACAGGTGGCATACATGCATATGCAAAGACATGAAGAGGTGTCACAGCGCGTTTTCGCTGTGGCAAGAAGCGCACACCATTTCGCTCACCATATGACCTCCAATAGAAACCCAATCCAGGCGTCTGGTTTTTGCACTGGGGGTGTTTACACGCTCTGGTTCTCCCCAATATAAGCCCTCTTTAAGAGATCCATTTGATGTAGCAGATTCGTGTGCTCGGAAAACAACATGTTCGACAACTGAGGTAATTACTGAACTCATCAGAAGGGGGGGGGAATGAGGGGGGGGGGGGGGGGGGGGGGGGGGGTGCGGGGATTGCATCACCCCTCACAGGGTGCAACTGAGAGGGAAAAATTTCCAAATGTTTAAGTCAGAAGCTTCGCTCCTTCACAGCAAAGTGCAGAAAACGAGTTATATGAAATGTTGACGTAAAACTCCCTCTTCAATAATAAAATTTCCCGCATATTTTTCAAACTGCCAAATTTTTGTCCACTGAAATTCGATGAGAATTTTGTAGTGAAAAGTGGAATACGTTTTCTCAACAAGGTTTCCTAACGCTTTTCATTGTGTTCAATGCTTACTGCGATTCCCTTAAAGGCGTGACGTCTACGTTTCCCATGCTTCTTTCCAAGAACATATGCGCTCACTTCAGCCGTGAATTTAGTGTTCGACACCACTGACAAGTTACCTTCAACAGGTACCCAAACTATTATGAACGGCATGAAGGGTGAAATATCTACATTTTTCAGTTCTGTAGCGTCTGCTTATAAGAGCAGAAACAAGGTTTGCTCCAGCCGTCGGGCAAAATCAAACTTCATCTAAATCTTCTCAATCCCCATGCTATTCGTAAACATATTTCAAAAATTAATCGCAGTTACATCCAACACAATATTAAACTACCTTTGGATGAGGAATCACTGAGGCCTCCTCAAAACAAACCTCTCCTCTTGGAGTTGGGAAGGCCCAATGCTTTTACTACAGGTCTTACTGTATACTGAAGGCGAACAACGTTACAGTTCAAAGTGCAAAATCTCGTCAAGTCCAAGAAATTGTGGATAAACTAATCGGCTACAGTTTTTATAAAATAGGCGAAGAAAGACATGACGTTCAAATTTAGAATTTGATTTTGATATAAAATATTCCTCTCCTAGAGACGCGTATCACCTCTGCTTATAAGAACTGAGCAAAATATTCGCCCCAGTGGCTAAGACCCTACACCATACAGAACAACGCGTTTTTTTGTGAGCGCTGTATACACTTTCGCAAAGAAATTTTCACCCGTCAAAATGACGTTCAAATTTAGAATTTGATTTTGATATAAAATATTCCTCTCCTAGAGACGCGCATCACCTCTGCTTATAAGAACTGAGCAAATATTCGCCCCAGTGGCTAAGACCCTACACCATACAGAACAACGCGTTTTTTTGTGAGCGCTGTATACACTTTCGCAAAGAAATTTTCACCCGTCAAACCATTTGGAAAGCAATTGTTTACACTACCGTTTGGCTTCTGGGCTGATACACCGACGAATGCACCATTACACGCCTGAACTATGAATGATCTTTACCCACCGTCACAACGAAGGTGTGTCAACCTTTTTGTGAAGTGACTCAGCCACTCCCCATGGCACCAAAAAAAAGTAAAATAAAACGATCCGCTTATCGTTTCTACTGGAACTAAAGTGTTGCAACAGCTCGACGTTAGAACCTTTGGTCCCCCTTCATAGCGATCACAACTTAAAACAGCTAAAGAATCTCGCAACGAACTCCACATGCAGTAAGATAAGTGTTGAACTGATATCGATATGCCTATTACGCGACAACTCCCATTTTCAGACTAGTCGATAAAGGATAAGTGACTTTGAGCTCAACGGTCGCTCTTGTATCGCATCACATCGATTATGAAAATCGCCGACCGATCGAAAAAAAAACTTCCCCAGCTTCATCCATCACCTGCACCCTACAGCAAAGGAGTGCCCGGAAATTGTCCCAAGAGACAGCTGTTACTATTGCAAACACAAGGAAGGCAGACATATACACAAGTAGACACGCGAACTCCACGGTCCCAAGAAAAATTAAATTTATCAAAAGCTTAAAAGTTTGCGCAGTAAGAAGCTCACCTCCAACAGGGCCTGGTAGCATCCTCAGATCCGAGATCGACTCCATGTTGCACCTGTTCGTCTTTCAGGTGCCCTGCCCAGCAATAGCCTGACTCATCACGTCCTCCCAGAGACAATTCTGTTTGTTCTCCGCACGCGCACTACTCGCTTTTCACTCACAACAGCTCACAATCACTCGCGCAGCGACATTCCTTCACCAGCCGCACTCGCGCAAAACGCTATCGCTGGCTGGACTTCTGCCAATCTAGAATTACCGTCTCCTCAACCTCTTTGTGATAATTGAACTCATCTGATACAACAGCTCATTATTTTACTTTATAGCTTCTTGAACAATGTTTTTTCAATTACGAAGTTGTTATGGATCTTGACAAGCATATGAAGCATATGAAGCATATGAAGCTTGAAGAGGTACAGAATAACAAAGCACAGAGAAAGATGTAGGCATCAAAATAACATTGCTTTTCTAGGGGAGAAATGTGCCGGACAGATGGAGCTACTGTCTTATCAATCGCCTTTCAGCCATTTCTCATCCGCCTTATCTCCATTAAAAAATCACCGCTAACACTTATTCGGAAAAGCCATAGTTATCTGCCTACTACCAGAGAAAGATGTAGGCATCAAAATAACATTGCTTTTCTAGGGGAGAAATGTGCCGGACAGATGGAGCTACTGTCTTATCAATCGCCTTTCAGCCATTTCTCATCCGCCTTATCTCCATTAAAAAATCACCGCTAACACTTATTCGGAAAAGCCATAGTTATCTGCCTACTACCAGAGAAAGATGTAGGCATCAAAATAACATTGCTTTTCTAGGGGAGAAATGTGCCGGACAGATGGAGCTACTGTCTTATCAATCGCCTTTCAGCCATTTCTCATCCGCCTTATCTCCATTAAAAAATCACCGCTAACACTTATTCGGAAAAGCCATAGTTATCTGCCTACTACCAGAGAAAGATGTAGGCATCAAAATAACATTGCTTTTCTAGGGGAGAAATGTGCCGGACAGATGGAGCTACTGTCTTATCAATCGCCTTTCAGCCATTTCTCATCCGCCTTATCTCCATTAAAAAATCACCGCTAACACTTATTCGGAAAAGCCATAGTTATCTGCCTACTACTAATAATAATAAGAGTAATCATAGTAACAATAATAACAATAATGTAGGCAATAAAAAGTAATAGTATTGATCGTTGTTGTTTCTTTGTTCCTATTCTATATTCTACTCCAATGCGAATGTCACTATTCAGTTATCAAACTTCTGTACATTCTTCCCATTTATTTTCTCCAAACAAACGACTTAATTATCATTATTACCAGTGGTTGTTGATGTGCATCGACGTGTCGTTCGACCAACCGATGAACCAACCGTTAATTCAAGTTTACGTGTTCGCTCGCTTACTTCATTTCCTTTTTGTATAATTCAACTGGTCGCTTTATGGAGTCTGGGTGTCTGTGTGTATGCGTGTTTCTGTCTATGCTCTTAACAAGGAATCACTGAAGCTAGAGTATTGTAGTTTCAAAGGTATAATTGCACCACTAGCTTCATTTCCTACACTCAATTCGAAAGCAGTTCATCGTCGTCGATAAAAGCTGTGCCTTCTAAGTGGTGCAAAAGATTTGCATACGTTCCGGTCGGTGAGGGTGTATGCTTCAATAAATGGGTCACAGAAAAACGAACGTTTAGTGGGAGATTTGTACAAGCGTTCAGGTAGACACAATTTGAATATTTTTCATTTGCGAGTATTTTCATCAAGCTGCCAAATAGTTTGATGGTTGAGTTGCCAAAGCGCATAACGTGCCGGCTCCTTGACGCGCATTCCTACTTGTATATCAATGTCAGTGTTTTTTTGCTTGAATAGACCCTTCAAACCTCTAATTCTTGTGCTACTCGAAATCAACGTTTCCATACGAACATTTTTTTGCTGTGAGTTTTTCACCAAACTTTTGCCGGCAACATTGAGTTCAGACTATTTTCACAATGCGATCTTTTGTTTAAAAAGGTTATATTTTATTTTGCTTTCTATCAGCGAGGTGAACGAATGTCGATAATGTCTCGAGAGTCGGGACATTTGCATGCTGGTTGATAACGGCCTTGGTGATTGTTAAGTTACGGTATTATTCGAGAATATTGAAGTTGCAGCTTTATCATGGCTCACATGAAAGGTGATGTACAAACGCTCTCTGGTTTAAAATACAATCTGGTTCGCAAGTTTCACTTCACGTTGATTTGACCATTTCTTCGAAAGTTTCATTTCACGTTTGATTTGGTCACTTCCACTTCCTCGTAAGTATCATTTCGAAGCTCCTTATTTTTTGATATGGTCGACTGTTTGTTGTCGTTTTTTTTTGCATTCCGAAAAGTTGCTTCTCGTGCAACAAATAAATAAACATTTCTGATAAACGTTGACTGATATAAACAGCTGTCAGTAATTACAAAATTACTTGTGATATTCTTCAAAAGCTGCCGCCATATAAAAATTTCAATCTTCAGCAGTAAAATTATGGTATTTGAAAGCACATAAACTTTATGTTTTCGCTTCAATTACGATAACAGTGGAAGAAAACACTTCAGACTCCACTAACAAAAAAATGGCTCAAAAAAGCCAAACAGTTCAGTGATTTGCCTGAAATATATCCCGAGGGAATTCAGATTTTTCTGACTGCAAATAATTTCGATTGATCGAAACTGAACCAAATTCACACAAATCAATATTTGATATGCTCAAATAGGAGTAATAACCATGTGAACACAAGAATGTGGTGCGATCGATATAGACGAATGAGTTGTTCGTTGTCGAATATAAGTTGTTTATCGTGCCATTCGAAAGGAGACAAATGAATGAGAGTTTTATGTGTATCCGCTGATCGGTATTGAATAATTTACTTATTCGTTCACTAATCGGCCGGCAATCAATTCGATCCCTACTGGTTTACTCAGTATTCGATTACACATTCCATCATACTACTTACGTAATGAACTTGCTGAACGAATAATAATTAAACAAGAAAAACTTACTAACTTGTTATATTGCTTTGTAGTCAATAATCGGAAATTATTTCAGAGGTGGTGACGTTAGGAGCTTAAAAATAAGCAAAACAAAGTCGACGGTAGTAAGCTTTGATTAAACCAGCCAATCTGCATTTCATCATTTAACAATTCATTATTAATCGCATATAATTATGTGATACCTCTGTTGACCATCCTAGATCACCCTAGATATATGAGAAATTCGTTTGTGCAACACTTACTTGAACAGTTATCGAAGCTTTGTTATGCTTTTCAACTCAAGCTAATGCCACCACGATGCATAGTCGAGACGATACGCGTTTGTTGTGCACACATTCACTACAATTCGAGTGCTTCGGCAAGCTTCGAAGCCAAAAAAAATCCATGGAGCTATTCGATGTATTGTTTAAAAAAGAAAAAAATTTCAGCTAAGCAGTTTAGCCGCATTAGCCGCATGCTCTAAACATTGCTCTCTTTTAGTTTACTTTGTTCATAGCCTTGCAGAATTTTGTCTGTGATTTTTCCCTTTAGACTTGAGAAATTCTTACGACGAAAAAGTTGCATTCATTCGCTTTACGTTGATATTTATTACGAGTGCCATATACATAGCGTTTCTTCTTCTTTTTTTCTCCATCAGGTATAAATTATAGTTAAGCGGATAGGTGAGCTAGAATTTCACCTGCTAACTTGTTGGTTGTTTACAGGTGTAATGCTAAACAGTTGTTGCGCTCATTAGACGATGGATTGCAAAAAAAATAAGTTTTAGTCTGCTACAAAACGGAAACGAAAAACAAGAAGAAAGCTTATTCGTCTTTCGAAAGACACTAAATGAAAGCAGCAGAGAAATCACAGCGTGCATCGACGATCATCGTTGCATCAAATGCTGATGCAAATGTTCTTTCCGTTGCGCTTTAGTGACTCATAATATGTCTCATTGTCTGTTTGTTTGTCTCACTTCTTCAGTAGTCACGATTGGAGAACGGCTGAAATGAATGCGAAGAAATTTGAAACACATGATCTACACTAAAATCTAAGATCCATACACAGTCCTATGCTCGCGATCTACAAAGAAGCTACAGATGCTTACGACTGCCTATGTTTTGCATAATTAAGGGCTTTTACAACCTCTTGGATGGCAGAACACATAGAATAAGAGGGTTTTTTTAGGGCGGCATTTTTACGGTCGGTTGGGTCGGTTAGGACATGAATGTTTTGTTAGACCTGATTTATTATTTATGTGTAACTCGTAGAAATGACTGGTGCGTTTGTGGGAATAACTAAGACGTTCATCATGGTAGCACTTTGGCATACGTTTGCACCAGATTTTCGTACGTTCGGCGAGTCAGTTGAAGAGCTTTGTAAAGAAACATAATTGTGTCTATGGCATCTATTTTTGTCAGTGTCACTCGTCGCCTCTAAAAACAGTTCTTTCTTTTTTCAGTCAAAAAAAAATGACCATAAAAAAGTATAAATCAGATGGCGATCCAATTCTTTGGCAAAGGTTCTAAGTTTTAACCAAGGGCCGATTATGATGTGTACCATTCAAAAATGGGAAGTACACTAAAATATATGCATATTTATGTATATATATGCATATACATTTATACCACACATATACGTTACGTTTTGTGCATACATAAAAAACGCCAGCTGTTATACAATTTCTACTCTATGCAAAGGGAATGTCAAATGAATAGTCCCACATGGAGGCAATCTGCTCTTATGATAAAATTTTACACTGAACGTTGAATTAACGTTCAATGAGCAATCTGTGTAAGAATAGCCTCTCGCCGTATACGATGAATTCCTCCAAACATTATTCACATCATTGAAGAAGCTTACGAGAATTGAGGCCACGAAATTAATAT
>JPKZ01002917.1:0-32013 GCA_000803305.1 Toxocara canis | reverse complement strand
CGATCCTTCTCATTAAAGAGCGCTTTTGAATTCGCTAAACGAACCAAATCGATTGTCATTGTTGAAGCGCTCAAAACAAATGTAGGCAAATGGAGTCAATAGTGCGGACGGACATCAATACGCCTACATATGGGGAAAGGGAAACGCCATAACATCAACTTAGTTCACAGCAGAACGCTAACGAGAAATTTAAATGAGGTTATCAGCATAAAATTGATGCCAATTTAACAATAATTGCGTTGTTGCGTTTTCCAATTGCGTCTGATGATTTTTTGGGTAAATTTTAACTGCCAAAAATTAATGTTTTTTTTTCCCGTACAACTGAAATTCACGTACTAAATTGCCAAATACCAACATTAAACCAAAGCATCTCAGTGTGAAAATATAATAAGGAAAAAACCAACCGAATATGACTTAAAAAAAGAGATTATTTCTCTTTTTTTTTTCCTCGTATTTTTATTGAAATTTTTACGACAGTCCTCTTATGTAAGATAACCTTGAATCCTCTCTCAAATTCGAGTAAAGAAAGCGCTTTTTTTTTTTTAAAGGATGAAAGTTGGATAAATTTCAAATCGCCATCGTCACTAAGCGAATAAATCCGTTATTATCATGTGGGCAAACAGAAACGTTTCACGAAGTTCTTTATCCCTACATCCCAATCGAGTCTTCGGTCTTTATATAACTTTGCTTTGTAAAAATGCAAGTATGAAGAAGGTTAAAATTTATTATAAAAATTATTGAATTGCTAAGTTTTCAGCGCCATTAGCAACGTTCATAAACAGGCGACAAACAAAATAGTTCAGGTCGCTCATAGCACCAGTATCTTAGAAGTCCGCACCATGGAACTACACATAGATGAAATTAAGTGGATGTAAAAACAAGTGACCTGAAAATGCCTGAGATAAATTTATTTTTAAAAGAAGGTGGAACATGTCGACGTTTCGCCTTTATTACGGGTGGTGATAAGCAGTAAAGTTTTTCTTTAAAAGTATGTTAATAACGAGTTATAGGATTTGGTTGGACACTCGTCTAGAGATCATTTCGGCCGCATCTGCGGATCCGACCATGTGGTCGGTGCGTGTCGAGTCGACCGATCTGCCAGAATCGCATACGACATTCACTTGTCATTTTACTGCCGATGAGTACCTTCAAACGTTCGTTTGTTACGTTCATCTGCGTTAAGGATCACTTTTTCCTGACAAATCCATTAAGCATTAGCAGATGCCATACTACTTAACAAATAAATAGTGCTTATAGCAAGTAACAAAGAAATATGTTACGATAATGTATTTCTTTGGTAAAACTATCAAGGGCCACAGCAAATCGAAAACTTGTTTGTGTTTATAAGATATGGTTCGCATACTACGGTTAACGCATGCTTAAATGAGCGCTAACCTAAGATGATAGCCGTATTCGTGAACATAAGGCACGCGTCTTATTCGCTACTCGTTAGGACTCGAGTATTTATAGAAACGTATGGTAATCTGTGAATTCAACCGAGTAAAGTGAAAAACAATAGAATGGAGATTCTGATCGCTGCACTTTTTGATTATGATCTCATTCAAATTTGATATAGTGCATAAGCTATGAAAGTAATTGGCCAAATGTTTATAACGACTCGCCCACATATTCTCACCAATTTAGATGGGATGGCTATATCTTAATGATATTGATGAAAATGCGTACAGAGCGATCAGCGCGAAGTACGTTCGTTGAACAAGACGATACTGCTGAGGCGACCGTTCATTGGGCACTACAGTATATACTCGACCAGAATTCAACGCACACTGTAATCTTTCATTTGGCTTCTCAGCGACTGTAGTCGAGCTGTTAAGCAGTTCGCATTTTTCAAACAAATCTAGCACGATTAGCGTGAAGAGGCATAATGGCTATCGCCTACAAAAAAGTCGGTCGATAAACTAATTACCGTGTCTTTAAGCGAAACTGGTGTTACACCGTAGTTTATCGCGTTTGCTGCTTTAAAGAAAAAAGCTTCTATTTTCGATTCCTCAGAAACCTGAATTTACCTACTCTCCTTCACTATAATAGTCATATTTTAAGACCATATTCCCGGCTTAGTTGAGTCGAAGAACTGAGATAGAGCCATATTAATAATATTATCTGAAATAAGTTCCGACAAAGTTTCTCGCGAATAAATCCGTTATTATCATGTGGGCAAACAGAAACGTTTCACGAAGTTCTTTATCCCTACATCCCAATCGAGTCTTCGGTCTTTATATAACTTTGCTTTGTAAAAATGCAAGTATGAAGAAGGTTAAAATTTATTATAAAAATTATTGAATTGCTGAGTTTTCAGCGCCATTAGCAACATTCATAAACAGGCGACAAACAAAATAGTTCAGGTCGCTCATAGCACCAGTATCTTAGAAGTCCGCACCATGGAACTACACATAGATGAAATTAAGTGGATGTAAAAACAAGTGACCTGAAAATGCCTGAGATAAATTTATTTTTAAAAGAAGGTGGAACATGTCGACGTTTCGCCTTTATTACGGGTGGTGATAAGCAGTAAAGTTTTTCTTTAAAAGTATGTTAATAACGAGTTATAGGATTTGGTTGGACACTCGTCTAGAGATCATTTCGGCCGCATCTGCGGATCCGACCATGTGGTCGGTGCGTGTCGAGTCGACCGATCTGCCAGAATCGCATACGACATTCACTTGTCATTTTACTGCCGATGAGTACCTTCAAACGTTCGTTTGTTACGTTCATCTGCGTTAAGGATCACTTTTTCCTGACAAATCCATTAAGCATTAGCAGATGCCATACTACTTAACAAATAAATAGTGCTTATAGCAAGTAACAAAGAAATATGTTACGATAATGTATTTCTTTGGTAAAACTATCAAGGGCCACAGCAAATCGAAAACTTGTTTGTGTTTATAAGATATGGTTCGCATACTACGGTTAACGCATGCTTAAATGAGCGCTAACCTAAGATGATAGCCGTATTCGTGAACATAAGGCACGCGTCTTATTCGCTACTCGTTAGGACTCGAGTATTTATAGAAACGTATGGTAATCTGTGAATTCAACCGAGTAAAGTGAAAAACAATAGAATGGAGATTCTGATCGCTGCACTTTTTGATTATGATCTCATTCAAATTTGATATAGTGCATAAGCTATGAAAGTAATTGGCCAAATGTTTATAACGACTCGCCCACATATTCTCACCAATTTAGATGGGATGGCTATATCTTAATGATATTGATGAAAATGCGTACAGAGCGATCAGCGCGAAGTACGTTCGTTGAACAAGACGATACTGCTGAGGCGACCGTTCATTGGGCACTACAGTATATACTCGACCAGAATTCAACGCACACTGTAATCTTTCATTTGGCTTCTCAGCGACTGTAGTCGAGCTGTTAAGCAGTTCGCATTTTTCAAACAAATCTAGCACGATTAGCGTGAAGAGGCATAATGGCTATCGCCTACAAAAAAGTCGGTCGATAAACTAATTACCGTGTCTTTAAGCGAAACTGGTGTTACACCGTAGTTTATCGCGTTTGCTGCTTTAAAGAAAAAAGCTTCTATTTTCGATTCCTCAGAAACCTGAATTTACCTACTCTCCTTCACTATAATAGTCATATTTTAAGACCATATTCCCGGCTTAGTTGAGTCGAAGAACTGAGATAGAGCCATATTAATAATATTATCTGAAATAAGTTCCGACAAAGTTTCTCGACTTTTTTAAAGTTGTTTGTTGGGGTCCAAAGAAGAGTATATTTTGCCCCAGATCTCCCAGTTCATTTTGGGTGTTTAGATGTGGAAGCTGGTTCTTTGATAAGTCGATCATTTTGCCATTCATTCTAGATGAGCGTCATTTTTATGGCAGAGTATTAAAAAAGTTTCATTTGCGAACAGTTCCCATTTCACCCAATTCAGCTGGTCCATCCCAAATGCATTGAGCTTTTCTTTAATTAATTAACCTTGCTTGAGCTCCTCATATTAGTGGTTGCTGCTTGCAGGAAAAAACGGTTACGAAGCGAGTCACAACGCGATTTAAGATCTCAGCAGATACTCCATACGTATTGGTACCTCTGATGAAAGTAGGACACGTTGGGTTTTTTTTTTCGTTGCAAATCTCCTGGAAGCATAGCAAATCGAAATCGTAAGACGTTTGCCGCATTTTAATGCATATGACAAACGCTCAAATAAGTGCTCATAAAAAACGCGAGCAACGCGTCTAAATGTAGAGCGCGCATTGGACGTTTTCGATTTTGCTATGGTCCCTGAATTTATTTCGTTGAGTAGCTCTTTTACCAATTCAACGAATCCGTCATCCAGCTCAAGATTGAAAAACCCAAATTGAACACATTAACTAAGTTAACTTTTCTTTCGAAAAATGAAAATCTCTTAGAAACGGATCACTTGTTCATAAAAGGTTTTCCAGACAAAAATCTTGCTCCACTCATCATCAGTTGCGTTTTCAGTTTGTCCAATATGCGAAAGTTGACGTGGAAATATCTATTGCACAAAAGGAATATTTCATTTTGTACAAACGAAATTTTCTGCTCTAGCCGAATTGTGGTCGCAGCTGCTCGTCAAACTTGTATCAATGACCAAATGCTAAGTTGTAAAAATATAAGAGTATATTGCTTCTGTTTCGCTCTTTACAGTAATGAATGAAACGTTCAAATGCCTATTGTTCTAATAGTAATAACAGTACTATTTAATAATTGGTATCTGAAGGAGAAATTGTAACTGAATTTTTCTCGTAGGATTCTAACTTAATAAACACGGCGATTCTGTCGGGTCATCAGACATCAATGCCGATGAGGGTGCTGACTGTTTCGGAAGGCGGACTACTCACCGACGTTACGGCCAACTCGCATTGTATCAGTGCTGAATCGAGAGTGCTCAAAACTTCACCTACTTGCAGCTCCGTTTATGTTGATGGGTTAGTCAATCAGTTGGCATTGTTGACGCCACTCAAGAAATGAATATTGTTCCGACCGAAATTTCAGGGAGGCAAGATTGGAGTCGATTTCACCAAAGTGATAATGACTCTTCCATGAGGTATTTTAAGTAATGAACACCATCGCTGAACAACTTTTCGAAAGCAGCCAATACGTTAGACTATCTCGAGTTCAAATAATTTTTTGCTTACAATGCTTTAAAAAGTGGGACAAATGGATAACGAATTTTTGCAACTGAATTGGATTTAGCTGATAATTGCTGAGTGATTTAGACGATAGATGTGGTCAACAAAGCATTGCTATGGTGTGTTGTATTTTAAAGTTCTTTTAGTCAACCTATTAAGCCAAGTGAAGATATTGTTTGCGAGCAATAAGATATGAGAAGCAATTAGGTAACATACCGTATTACCACAAGCAAAAACCCTCGACCTTTTAAATTCGCAGGTTTTTTTGGAGGAGGATTATCGTAGGAGAAGTTATATCGGGGAAGGCTGTTTTTAGCTTTACGATGCTTTTAGCGTTTCACTTTTTTTCATATGGAAATCCGTATTGTTTCGTATGGAAATAAACTACTAGAAGAGAAAGGCTATTTTTTAATAATGACGAAGAGAACAGTCACCTTTATTTGAGAGGTGAGGCCATATTGAGAGGAGAGGTTTTTTGAGTAATACAGTTCTGTCTTGTTCAGTCCATTATTGCAAAATTGTTCGGCTAATACGAGCATATTCATATGGAAATATCCCCGAGTAGTAAGATAACATTCCCGAGCTATATGGTCGATCCTTAACAGCTTTTTTAACTGTTCGGAACCGAGAAATGGCGCATCGTCGTTGTAGTTGCCTTCTTCAACACTTCGAACAGCAGCGTTGACCGATACCGATGATCATTTGAAAATATCGATGAGTTGCTATAATGTTTTCATTTCTTATCGCTTTTTCACGTACATAGAACTTCACATTTGAATGTTTAGTTCGGAACTACGAGGAATGGCCAAAATCAAGGTTCACGTTCACTATGAGGCATGGACAACGAGTGTTGAATTAACCGTTTGGTATCCGAAACTTCCGATTACTGTATGGATCTCTGATCCCGTACTCAACGCTGTTAGAGGTACTTTACAAATATTCAACTTATCATTTTCTTCGCTGACTACTGCAGTGCACTTTTTTAAAAATGCTATTCAGATGAACTAATCATTAAAAAAGATTATTCTATTGCTCTGCACGATGTTAGTGGAGCAAAGCGACATAAAGATGTGACACATGCGATGGAAAGGATGATAAGGAATATCAAAAAAACGATGTCAACCATATCATTATTTAAAAAAATTATACTTATAACGCGGGTGAATTTCGTTACTGCAAGTATGAAAAACACACATATAGTAGTACTCTTCATACAGATCAGAATAATTGTAAAGTTAAATAAAAATTACCACTGACGTTTCATAATTTTTTCATATTTCTGCGATAAATTTTTAGCAATCATGTCGAGCACTGATCGATAATATGGCAGTTTAGAAATTTTCCGTATGAAATTTATTATGCTATTTTGTTATCCAGCAACTGATGTCAGCCAACTTGTGCAATTATCATAAAAAGTAATCTTGTAAAACAGTCTTTCGATTGGCGCATATTTGTGATGTTGCATAAGTGATTCATCGTAATCGCTAGAATTTAAGATTGGCAAATAGCCGTATGGAAGTGGCTTCCTCAAGGACGACGAAAAAAAGAGGCAAGGCAATTCGGATGTACGCATAAGTTTCAACAAGCTGAGGTAAACTATAATTTTAACCTAAATGTATTGAATTCATTAGATTATCAATAACATTATCCCATTTCCTTACCTAATCTGCCTACTCTTTACGTTGTTCATTTCAAGATTTTTAACTCTCTTACAAACCGAACGATCATGAGATAAAGTAAGTAGTAGCGAAAAGAAGTATCATCATGTTAGGTGTTTGAGAAGTGCATTGCAAAAACACGTAAATGAATTGTGCTGCGAAAAATGGTTGAGTGAAGTGGCTAGGAATTCCACAGTTTTCCATATAAAAAAGTAGGAATTAATATCAACAGGATGGCATGACATGTGCTTTGGCAAATCATCCATCAAATGGTTGGTTTTACAAAGTGCTCGCAAATGGTGGCAAAATTAGACATTTTTTTGTTTTTGCAATTGGACTTTTCTAATAAAGATTCATTGCCCCGCAATCGGATAAGAAGAAAATGTATGCAAAGGTTTAAATCCTTAGTGAGATGAACTTCCTTTCTGGTAAGATGACCTGAGATTTATATCACACTCGTAAATCGAGATGAAGTGTTTCGTAACCGCTTAAAAAATGCTCACGCGCATGAGCATGAGCATGAGCATATACGCTAGTTGGCTAGGAGCCAACCAAGGGGAATGGTACAACAGTTTTGATTGTACAAAAACGACGTGATTGTAACAGTGTAATTGGGGTGATAACTGATCGAAATTGATTCAACAATTTTGAATCAATTTCAGAAGTACTCGGCTTTTCATCAGTCTTCATCACTGAGTCCTTTCGAGTATGGAGGTGACGAATATGATTTTTTTTTTTAAATTCTGGGACTATCAACCCCGCCGATAGGGTCCATGTATTTATGCTCTCAGCCGATGATCACCAAATTTCACTAGCGATTGCAATCTCCGGTGGCGAAAACAAGTGCAACAGAATTTGTGGCACGAGAATTTCTGTATGATTTCTTGTGTGCCGTTGCAGTTTGATTGGCCTCATTTCTTGCTATGCCAAGTAATTTAGGCGAGATGTTTGTAGTGTTGCCCGATACTTGGACGAATCTCACTTTGTTTCATTTTTTTCTGGCTAGACGTTCTGCTTTAAGAGTTTAAAAATTTTCAGGTCCGTATTTTGGCGGCATTTCAAGTGGGAGACGAACGTACTGGAGAACGCATCTACCTATCCGGACAACGGGATACATTGTTCGACGTTACCGCTATCTCGGCTGATCATGTACATAGCTCGAACCTCGGTGTGGTGACCATTCATCGACATGAAGGACGAATCTTCCTCAACGCATTACGCCCTGGATCAGCTCGGTGAGCTGTTCATTTCAGTGCTTTCATTCGACTTCGTTCTTCGTTACTCACGATCGATACAGTCTCGTTGCGATAATCAAGTAGCACCAAGTTGGGGAATTCATGTTGTTCATTCAGCTAACTAACTGTTCCATCCGTGCAATCAACGGGGAACAGGTTGAACAATTCGGAAACGAATTAGTGTTTTTCATGTTCTTTAAACTGTGTCTTCAACTGTCTGAGCAGCAGTNGGGCGGGGGAGGGGAGGAGGTGCTCGTAACGTTTTTGTTCGTTTTGCGTATGGCTGCATTTTGTTAATCGTTCATTTTTATGTAACAACAAAACAGCACTGCAGGAATAGAGTCATCACCCGACTTTAATATATTTAATATATTTTTATGAGTATTCACTGTCGTTCAAGTGGCTACTCACGACGATTCATATTCTGAGTGTGACCATAGAGTTGCTTTAAAAAAGTGTGCTCCTTCCCTGTAACTAATACAGAGCGCAATTTTTATATGGAGGAATGTGTTGTCAAGATATACTTGTCACTTTGTAAATGCATATAGCGATTTCGGAAAATGATACTGGTCATGGTTTATGCATATTTAGGTAATCTATGTATGTAATGGATGCGTAGTATATGCGTAGTAAGTCGAAAATAAACGTCATGCGTCTTGCATATTTAAGTCACTAGAGCCCCAGAGATTTCAAATAATCTTCAGTCACATTTAGGCTTTTAGTTACGCTCATTTGGCACGGTTTATCGAACAACGGTTATTGATTGGCGTATAAAAAATTGCATCGTATAGCAGCGTAAACAATAAAGTGATGGTAAACCTTATGGCACACGCCAATTATCAACCTTATGGCATCCAGATTTATTTTACGAAGATTCTCATAGAGGGCGCTTTCAGGATAACGGTTCGTTCCCATACGCCTAATATCGACTATGGCAGTGCACCTGTTGTGGTAAGCTATGAGCTTTAATTGTTGCTTAGCAAACGTAAAGTATAACGGTTTCTCTTAGAAATCTTAAAATAATCCTTTGCGATTGTTTAAGCGTTAAGTGATTCTCATCTATTTCTAACTCTTTCGAATGTCCAATTCGATGAGGCACGTGCGCTAGATACACTCACCGTTTTGCCCGCAGAGCTTCTACATGTGGAAGTAACTCCGTAGTGGTGCATGAAAAGAATGTACAATGGCTGTTTATCAAGTGTAGTGTCTATTTTATAATTTACAGTTATTTAATGAATTCCATATTGAGAACAACCTATACAGTACAGACAGAATTTTCTCCTTACTACTTTTCTATCACACTCAGTACAGTCGTGCTAGGATGTTGTTAAGGTAACCGAAGATATGGTCTCGGTGCACAAAATCACAGCCGAAGTCGTCGTGGACATTGACGTTGGCATTATGCACGCGGTTGAGAAACCGCATGAGTTTCTCATTTCCTCACGAATACAGAATGTACTCACACATCGATATCAAGTAAGCGTTCTTTACCTGCCCCTCAGTCTTCCTTCAAAACAACAATAACCATAATAAGACTACGACTCCGGGAACCTGAGGAGCCGTTACGAGCGAATTCCGTCAAAAAAGCAATTTTCGCATTGCGACGGGCATTCTCAGTATGTGCATCGGAGTGTCGACCGTGTCAGCTAAATCTCCAGTCAGATGCATTCTTCGAGTGCAGTTGCGAGCACTGAAAACAGGATGGATGGTTAAAGTGTGTACGATTAAGCTGAAACATTCGCCATTTTCTAGACAGTGAAAGTCTTCAATTGCTCCTTAAACTATTACTAAATCGACCAAAACATTATTAGCATGACGCGAGCGTTTTTAACCCATCCTGTTTCATTTCCGTTGTGTTCAAGTTTGCCGTTAGAACAGTTTTGGAGCCGGGACGGAATAGTTTATGAGCATAAACAGAAAAGTTTGAGAGCAACACCACCGCTGGTATCGAACTTTTGATACGGTCCATTAAAACATCATCCTTTTTGGATTATGGGAAAAAGAACATGTCTTGATATCTCATTCTTATATGCCTGGCGGTCGATAACGATCTTAGCTATGATTGAGGAGAGTTCTGCGAGAGTAACTTAAATCCTTTAACAGCACTCTAGCATTTGTTGCACAGAATGGATTGTGAATAAAATTTTCAAATTTTGAAATGTACTTCTTGATGAGAAGAGAGACCAATGTTTAACGAAATTGTCAAATTTTGTAATCGTTTTACATTGATTTCAGCATGCTCTGTTGGCTTATCGGGTGCATTATTCGGATGAGCAGAGCATCGAGCTATCGGACGTTGCTATGGAGGAGTATATGCTTAACGTATGGTCTGGAGACGAACGTTCATTGGCCGTTATCCAGAGAAGTAATCATGCTTTAGTGGAGCTGATTGCATTGGACGACGCTCATGATGCAGTCATCAACGCTCAACTTCGCAGTCCTCCGCACTGCGTTGACCCAGATTCTGCTCCTATCGCTAGTCAAGAAACCCTTGTGCGCATTCGCTTCGATGACACTACACGCACCAGCCGCAATACCTTCATCTTGAGTATGTCTTTTGATTGTTTGGAGGTCACCATAGGAGGACTACACTGTTATGGATTGACTGGAATTTCCAGAGGTCATAGTAAAGCGCAAACGCAAGACGCATATAATTATATAAGGCACATGCGATTACCTCGTGCTTCTTCTACAAACGTTTTTGCATTACTCTTTCTTAACTATATAAAATAGGCCATATATTTTCAACTTGTTGCATCTTCAATATAAGCCCCTTTATGATTTTCTATTCCTAAAAATTAACGAATAATCATCTATCAATAACGATCTTTATCAATTATATGGATGAGTAAATCCTCTCTTGTCGCTTGCGCCATAATCTCGTCAGAGATTATAAAAATTTCAAATGGGCTTGTTGGAAACCTTTGGCTCACGAGCCTATGCATGGTTTGTAAGCATCCAAGTTGCCGACAAAGAACGATGTATCGCATTTCGATATGCTTTATTATAACGTCACTTCGACATTTGCTGGCTTATCAAGAGGCTGATAAGTATATCAGCGTCATTGATGAGCTGAAAAGAAGGTCGTTTTACGGCTGTTGATTTCCTCTATGCGATCGCTTGCTTGTTGAAATTAACAAAAGTTTGAATTCTGCTTTGCGTTGCTGTGGTCGTTGACAATGACTAGTAACTTTGATGTTCAATGTAGTGTCGGCGTAACAATAACGTTAATATTTCATTTTCCAGGAGAGGCAAATACTACGATAACAACGGATTTGAAGTCTAGAAGCTGGCGTCTTGAAGCGCTACTTGCGGCGTTAATCTTTGTTATTGTTGTGATCGGTGTGCTACATCTGCTCGGCTATCGTGGAAGGCGACCGCTGAGTGAAGGATACGAGAAGCTCGTGCTACCTATCATAACTCGGCTTAGCTCATCGGGTTCGTGTGGCAAAGACGAAAACTCTCATGAATGGGTCTGGCTATCTAAAGCTCAAATCGATAGCGGCAGTATCAATAGCAGGTAACTTTTAACTTTTAATAACTAATGCTCATGCTCATATTAGTTGAAGGTGTTGCGTACGGGCGGCCGTATTTTAAAATGTTGTTAACTAATCACGTTAAAACTTATAGCGATTTCCATTAAAGGAAGTTGTCATTAGATACTTTCTCGCCCTAAACAATTAAGTTGTACTCGGAAGCACCCTTGCAACCTCTTCTTTTAAGAAATACGTTGTCGAAACACCACTTGTACAGTAACGAATCCTCTATCATAAGGGGTACGGTATTGGTCAGCAACAGTATTATTACATACTGTACCCGACCATGTGCTTTACACGAGTGGAACCTCTGCATTACTTACTAACGTCTGTCTTTCGTATTTCTTTATGTTTACGGAGTTATGCGGTTGTTGTTGGCTTTTTAATTTGTGTGGCACTGATGATTTGATGGATCTGGTAACAGCGATGATGAACCATCATAGAATATGATGATAAAGCATGGCTTCATCAAGCAGACTAATTAAGTAACCAAGGAAAACCAAAATTAACGTTTTTATAGATGAAATCTGTTGCACTGTCGATAGGAGTAGCATAAACATGAGCCGCTTAAAAGGGGCAAGTTAGGCATCACAAATTTTATATGAACCAAAATAAGTTCTGAAGTGGTGATGTTCCCGTTCCTTAAGTTGTTTCTTCAACTTTTTAAGCAAAAGAGACATCATGATTTTTCTGAACATCAAGCGATCATGCATGTATTTTGGACATTTCAGTTTGCTGTCTTCAAATTTTATTTGACTTTTTTTTTTTAAATCGTCGATTTCCTTTGAAACACAAGTAGGATAGTTTAGAAATAAGACGTTGTTAGTTACCGTTGTGAAGAGTGCACCACTTAGGTTAGATATTAAAATAACCATTTCTCGTTGCGTTCATAGCTATCGAGAATGAGACTGTAGTTTTCGATAGAAAGTAACGAAGGAACAGTTCCGAAACTGCTGCTGGAAATACTTCAACTACTACAACCCAATAATGTTCAACCGACCGATTGTCGATTATCAACCATATATCATGATGGTAGATCAAGTTCTGTAGACTTTAGATTTATCTGCGTATGCCTCTTGTTTTATTGGGCATTTGAAATCAATGTTTATCAGATGGTTTACCTTTGCTGGAAGGTTTGAAGTTGAAAAGGAACGGAAAATAAAGCACATTCAAAATCAAATATTCGTCAAAAAGAATGCTTTAAACGTGCAACTCAAAGCTGCAAAGCAGAGGAGTTCTTTTTCTTTTCTAAATTTTGTTGAGTTCGTTCCGGAAATGCTGATGTGATAAGCGCATTGTTGATCGCTCAATATCTCAGATATTCGCAGAAGTCAACGGTAGGTATGGCGGAGAATTCGATGAGCTCAGTGGACACAAATCGTAGTGTTTCATACCGTGGCTCAGAGATCAGCGTTTTCATCTCACCTCAACCAGTCGTTTCTGTAGGTTTCGTTCGACAATAACCGATCAATTTAGGCACTGCTTTCAGTTGAAGTAAATCGAAAACGATGGACCACCATACAGCACATAAACAGACAGCTTTATGGCCCTAAAATTTTGCCTGAGAACCTATTCGCTGTTTATGTAGCGATCTAAGCAGTTTAAATGAACATTTTCTACTCGATCCGCTAACAACTTTTACCTTTGTGTTTTGAAGCGGACCTAAATTCCGAAATCCGTTTTGCGTTCCATCGCTCTGGTCAGTGATTTATCGAACAGTTCTTCGATTGTACATCAGACGATTATGAATAAATAATGCGTTCATAGGCCAGAAACATGAAAAAGTTGTCTCCAAACGTATGACCTAGTGCCTCACAATCGCCACGTTAGAAACTTGATCGGCAGGTTTTGCTAACGAAAAGCAACTGTACGATGAGATAATCAAAACATCTCTAGTAGTATTTCTCCAAATTTCGATATTTCGAGCATAAATTCTAAATCTTTTGCGTTGTAATCAAGATTCTAGTCGTGAAATAAAATGTTTCACATAACAAATTGTCGATGAGAGCCTCATTCCGAGGAATTCAAGTATGATAACGTTGAATGTGACACTGTATAAATAGCAAGCAGGTCAACATGATCACTTGTATAAAACCAGAACATCACATAATTCCGTAATTTTATCATTGCCTTATAGATATTTGGCTAGAAAGGCATGAAAGAACGGAGATTGTATCCTACAAAATTTCCATTTACCTTCAGTATCCGCTTATCGTTAGATGCCGGGCCGATTCTCAGTAGTTCGGAAATCTCTATCCCAATTGACTAAAGAGAGTAACGATGTCCGTATATAACTGCCTTCAGTAAGCCTCATTTATTCTATGCTCTTTTCTTCAACCACTTTATGTGCACAAATCATGTAAATGCGTTTATCTGCAAACAATGCATATCACTCATTTCACATGCCTAAAATCTCAGATAGAAATGAGAAATCCAGGTTCCCACAAATGAATAATGGTGAAAATTAATAATAAATATTTTGGAATATAAATTGTCTGAAATTAATTCTGTAAATAGCGTTGATTTACAAGTCGCACATATCAATTTTTATCAAGTGGATGCTTTAGCCAGCTTACTTCAGCTCTCCATTAGCTTATTTAAGCTTAACTGATCTTGTGAGGTTGCAGGGTTAGGCGCTTATCCCACAAAGCCTGACTCGTGAAAAGCTCACCGCCCGCAGAAATTCAACAGATTAGATAATTCTAGCATTTTAAGATCCTACAAATATAGAATACGCCCACAATATGCCAATTTGCTTGCCATTTGACGAACAATTTACGAAGGAAGGGAAAGCCGCTAAACGAAACTTACGCATACTAATCATTCGCGCGTATTTAAATGGCAGATGGAAACGATGCTTGAAGGATGCGCCTGAGCTTGCATGGGTTCCGGATCAAGCGATCTTTCCTCCCCAACACATCGACCTCAACCGTTGATGTTGATACTTCATTAGTGTGCAGATCATAGACACTGATCACAAGTTGTTCGTTAAGGACTCTCTCAAATGGCTATATTAGCATCGTAATGTGGACGATGATCATGTTTGCGTCTGCACGAAGGATGCTTTTCAGGTAAACAACGATACATTAGGACGTCATACGACAAGTTGGCGAGACAAGCCAAAAGTGAGGATGGCACGTAATGCGATGCTCGATAGCTCCTCTGAGCATAACCTCTCACGTTACACTAACGGTTTGAATCCTCCTATTCATCCGCTCATTCTACTGTATAACTGTTATGGAGGAACAAAGAAAACGTTTACGGGTAGCCTTCTTACCATATAGTCGGTCGTGGCCTGAACCATATGATTAGGAGACAAGTACGATAGTAGCATGCTTGGCCTATTGCCAGTTCGCACGATGCACCTATCCTGCTATGTACAGTCGGTGCTGATCCTTGTTAAAATTGTTATTTTGGAGTTGCGAATCGAAGCATTGCTCCCGATCCCACAGATTTTAATGGCGCTGGAAGGTAAATATGTCAGCAATATGACCCATCTTTGCAACGTACGAAAATTGCACCAAAATCTCTATTTATCTCTTTAAGAAGACTACAGGTACGACATACTGCTACTTGCAAATGCCAATTTCCCGAGGCACATAAAACCCGTCAATCATCTTCGAATGCTCAGCACGCGAAAATTGTGCGCGAATTGAACAAATATTTCAGGTTCAGTGATGCTGGCACGTTCAGAAGGCGAGATGAGAGAGTCATGGCGCGAAATGGACGCTCGTTATCCGTGTAGACGAGAAGAAAGTTGGCGCAACACTGCGCGAAGTTCCCGGTGGAGTGGATCTGGGCCGATGCCGGAATACCTTTCTGGACTTCGAGAATCAGTAGCATAACTTACTTACTTACTTACTATTACGTTTGTGCCAACAATGCATCAATTTCTCCTCATCGCTGTTCTGCTCGGTTCCTTAAAGCACTTCTTTTGAACTGGCTGCTAACGATTGGATAAGCGTTAGCATTGCGGCGGAAGCAAGTTTCTGAAAGGCCGCAACTTTAGGAACAAAAATGATTGAGCCAAAGCGAAACTGAATCCTGACTGTGGTTAGGGGTTCAGCATCTATTGAAAAATGGATCGAACCAAACCAGTCCGTGCCCAGACCGGATCGTAAGTCGGCAGACATTATCAGAAGATGCAATGATCGGTATTTCCCTGACATTGGAAAAACTCAAATTTACCGAAGTGACATTGCTGTACTATCTGAAAGAAAATTACACAGTGTTAGTTATAGATGATGCGCATTTGGAGTGTTGTTTGGATTTTTTTTACTTCGGAGGATAGCTGTTGACATGATTTCTGGTTTTTTTCTTGTTATGAACTGGTTTGTAGCACTTTTAAACGCGTCTTGAGATTCTAGTAGGAGACATGGATTGTTTTAGAAAAGTCGGCAATTTATATTTTACGCGAACTAAGCCCTGAACTCATCAGCAGATTGGCCTTGATAAGATTAGTGTTTGAGGAACTTTAAGAGGGGGGAGGGGGAGTGAGTTTCTTGAAATGAAACTGACTGCACTTGTATTTTAACGTTTTCTTGGAACGTGTAAAGCAAGATGCGCATCTAACTAAGGTTAGGAGAACCACAGATGCAAAATATACGCAGCGTACAAGTCTAGGAGATAGTTAAGAAATGATTCGTGCTCTAAAAGTGAAACTGAATTTGAAATCGGCTAACCGGCAGGACACCAGCAAATACCTCCTGTGAGGTTCTAGCCGCGTGCAAGTAGATGCGTAGGACACAAAACATTCCAATTCCATTCCGTTTACGGAACGGAGGGTCGGAAACAAAGAAGGTTGTTGTAATTCCTCTGTTTACTTATTTGCATGGGTCGCGATGATCTCGCTAATTTTTTGGCTGGGCTGCTCTGTACGTAGTTGGCCGTGACGGTCGTCAGTCAGTGATTGTTGAGCGATTTTTTGTTTTTTTTTTCTGTCGCCGATATTTAACTTTTCAAATTGATGTTTGCAGTTTATTCTGTCTCCCATCAGCAAACTTCTCACTGGCAATTACTCAGCTAAATAACCGATGCCTCTTTATGCTTCTGGGGCACTTTTTTCGTCCCGTCCTTACAGGAACATTGTAATTTTGCCACTTCTTCGCTGCATGTCTGACAGTTTTTCCTGTTTTTTTTGCGGAAAATTTATGCGTTTTTAGCAGTTTTGGGCTACTGGAAATCTTTTCACCGTTGCTTTCAGCAAGTGTGAGTAAGTTCGGTAATTACAGATCATAAGCATTCCGGCGTCAATTCGCGACCTTGTTCAACTCACAGAGCTATTTTTGTACAAGAATAAGCTCACAGCATTGCCAAACGAAATTGGAAATCTTGTCAATCTGACAAAGTTGGGATTGAGCGAGAATGGACTCACCTCATTACCAGATAGCCTGTCGGCACTCACGCAGCTGGAGACCCTCGATTTGCGTCACAACAAGCTTTGCGAGGTTAGTCTACCTTTCGAAATCTGTTGTGCCGGGTATGGTCTTTAAAATTTGACAGTGCTTTTCAAGTGAGCATCACCTCTAGAGAAAGTTTTAATGTGGGCACACAGTAGAGGAGTAATATGCGATGCTCTGCCGTCTTTGAAAGAGTGTTATGGAGAAACGATTTTCAGCCATGATGAAAATGTTGGATGGTTGTTTTCGATATGGCTCCTGCCAGTTGACGCTGAAGTTTTTTCAGACGGACGCGGATGAAGAGAGGGGGGGGGGGCAAGGGGAGATAGATAAGATGATCGTCCACTCGTCCTGTTATGAACTGGTCGTGAATTGCATTACTTGAATTATGTTATATGACAGTAGTTTCTGTGGTTTGATAATTTGATAGTTTTACTCGATCAGAGATGTATTTCGTCCCCCTTTTCATTCTCTGCGTTCCGCACTAGTGGTGTCGTTGTACCAGCAACTGCACGAGGGGAGGGGGGGGGGGGGGGGGGAGTGGGGCGGGGGGGGGGGGGAAGGGGGAGTGAGTTTCTTGAAATGAAACTGACTGCACTTGTATTTTAACGTTTTCTTGGAACGTTAAAGCAAGATGCGCATCTAACTAAGGTTAGGAGAACCACAGATGCAAAATATACGCAGCGTACAAGTCTAGGAGATAGTTAAGAAATGATTCGTGCTCTAAAAGTGAAACTGAATTTGGGTCGGAAACAAAGAACTCTCGCTTTTCTCGAGAAATCCCTGATGCGAGCACCATCTAGAACCGCTCTATATTTGCTTGCTATCGTTGCTATGTAGTTTCAAAGAAGCTCGACACCCCTCATCTCCTTAATCGATACGCCAAGGGATGTACTCTATGAGCAACGGACGACTGCAGACTTCATATTCCCTTTGCTTTCTCGCCAAAAAAGTTGTCATAAATCCGTCAACCACTTTAAGTTTGTGTGCTGATCCTCGGATGTTTTTCGACAAACGGAAGCACAACAATCGAAGCTTCACCGTTGCATCACTTCTCCACTCAGAAAAAAAAGAAAATGATGTTTATCCAGCAAATTATTGCTCTATCCCTTCCCCTCCCACGAGTCCCCATTTCCACTTTAATTCGATTATCCCCTCTCCTCTTTATAAAATGAACGCAGAATCCAAAAATAACCCTTTGGTATGGTCCGCTCTTGGTATAACGACCGCAGAGAACACTAAATTACCACAAACCAATTTGCAACAACGTTAAAACCCAAAAGTTACCTCAAAGACTACTCAAAGTGAGGGAAAATATCCCAATATCACTCCGAACACGCATCATATGTGGTTTGAAATGCTCGAGCTAGCTTGCAAACGGTACAGCAAGGTAATTTTGTCAACAACATCCGAACTTTTTCCAACTTCGGCAAGTACCGATCATACGTTGGTTAGTAATGTCTGGCAAATTTTATGGTACAGTCCGATCCGATTTTATCAGATGCAAAAATTCCAATACCGCTCTAGCATTTATACTGTGATTGATGTCAATCTTCGTTAAATCTCTCCTTAAGCACGAAGGAACCAAATAAGCATGATATCGGTATTGTAGTCCATTTTGTACATTCTTATTGTGCACGTTTGCCAATTAGTCGTTTCTCTCTTCTGATAGAGAACAACTTAGGGACGGAATATAAATACGAAAAGGTGTAAATCTAAAGTGTATGAGATAGCCGATTTGGTGATTTCATCATAAACGGTTAGAAGTAATTGACTTCGAAAAAGTATAGATAAAGCGAAAAGGGACGAATGCTAAGAGGACATCATAGAAACGTTCATTTCTACATGCAAACGTTAGGAAGTAAAGGCTGCACCCTTTGTCCGCATTCCCTTCGCTTAATACGATAAAAACGGACAATCTCACTCAAACGACATATTGAACGAAGGAGGGTAGGGTGATTGGCAGTGATTAGGGATCGTAACATCCCGTTTCGTTCTGATCAAAGGACTTTTTTGTTTACTGTTTGGATGTTTTTTTTTTGCCAAACCCACCCGCTTTGGGCTATTCAAATTAGTAGCCGTCCATTTCAGTGACCTTGGCCAACACTGTAATTAAAGATGAATGAAAGGTGTCACAAAGTCTTGTCAACAGTACAACACCAGAAGCCAGGTGCAGCGAGGAGTGGAGATGGGGGCTGGGAGGTGGACGCATATGAAAATTTTTTACTTATGCAATTTTGTTAACACTCGCCTAGCTCTCAGTTCATCTAATATACGTCCGTTATTGCCAGAGTATTTACCTGATCGTGGCTGTCAATAATTTGGCCAATCATATACGCAGTATTGAATACCTAGTCACTCCCTCTCACTCATTATTTACGAAGTGTATCCGTGAATCGCCCACCGTCCGCAATATGACGACGACTCACACTACTGCTGAGTGGGCTTTGTGTTCCATTGTATCTATTTATTTGTTGCGACAGTAAGCACTATGCTTCGAAGACGCTTTTTGATTATTTTTTGCTCTTCTGTACGGGTATTCTCTCTAGTGCAATCGCTTCTTGTTGCGAATAAATATTTAGCTAAAAGTTAATTGCTTTATCAGTTGTGTTTGTATACTTCTGATTTTTCATTTCTCGAGAATTTGCTTCGAGACTGAGTCACCAATATTCTCGAGATTTGTTTCGACGAAAAAAAAAGCACTCCCGCTTTCGCTAAAATCTTCTACCAATCTTTCAGGTAAGTTGGCTTACAATAGCTGCCGTTAAAAAACAACAACAAGCCAATCGTATTGAGATAAATGGAAAGCGATGAGGAAATCCGACGCAATTCATCTTGACTTTCACCGCTTTAACTAGTGCACTACTTCGATTTGCGATTACCGAAGTAATGAGTAACGAACAACCCCTCCACCCCTATACGTCCATCATATCAAACCGTTCAATACGTTCAACATAGTTCGGCTTCATTGCATCCGCCCACAGTGCAATAACTTTTGAGGACACACTTGAAAAACTGATGTGGTAAAGTTCTTTACCGTTTGTATATGCTTTGAAGTTCAGCCAAGATCGTAACGAGATGCATACCACCCACGGGGCGTTTACCACCTACTTTTCATTGCTTACCACGCAACAAATGAAGTTTGATGACTTGGTCTGCAAAATTACGTATTCAAAATGAGAACTCTTGCACTCAATTGGCCTCCTTCATCTTTTGAAGCCCAGTGATTTCTTAATTCAAGTTCGAATTCGGGATGCTTTTATACATAAAAATCGTAATTTATTGTCGATGTTATTCACCGAGATTTATGCCACATGCGATATGCAATTGTCCACTGCAGTAACGCACCGAACGGCGTATACTGTTGCATGCAAGCAAGATTGTACTCATGCAGTGAGCGAAAACGAACAACAACAAACAAACCGTACAGAGTAATGAAAAATGTCACCAATGTTGACTAATATACTGCTAGTGCATATGATCAACTTTACCCGACTGAGTGACTGTATGGTACCCGTGGATACGACGAGGCTCACCTTCATAAAAGTGAACACCTGAGATCACAACTGTTGTTGAAAGTGCAACGCCATTAGGCTGTATCATGCTCCAGCTCCAGCTCTACCTGTAAATGACCAAGGCAGCAGCTGAACTTATACAGCTCAATGCTAATTCAAAGAAACGAAAGCAGGCAGCAAAGCTACGCTGACTGACTATCAAACATCAAGGAACAGTGGCTGACTGCCCACCACTCTTTCAACTCCTCCCCCTCCCCCCCTCTTAAGTTCCTCAAATACTAATCTTATCAAGGCCAATCTGCTGATGAGTTCAGGGACTGCCTTTCTGAACAATCCCTTTATTGATAAGCTGCTATCAACGATTCCAAACTTCACATGCTTAGTGTGAGCACTGCTTGAGTCCGGCCATCGAAACAAAAATTTGTAAAAATCTTTTGATCCTGACCTATCAGAAGCCAACCAGGCAAACACAAGCAAGACGCTTCACTAAAACGCTCGTTCAACAGGCAGAACTTTCATTACGAACAGGCAAAAAGCATTCGCACGGACTTTTGAACGCCGCTACCGTACCCAATGAACGAAACGGTCTCAAATGAGCACGGGGTTTTACGAGCCCTTCTTGACATATCGAACAACCCTTACAGTGGCACAATCTAAAATCTCCTCACAATTACCTTCCCCACTCTGACGAAAGCCAAGCCGCCTAATTGTGTCGCTAATTTCCCCCACTTATTCATCTTTTTTCCACATCAGGGAACCCGAAAACAGCATTGCACGTTCATCGCAAAATAACAACTTAACAAATTGAAAACGCAGGCACTCTGTACCTGATCCACTCTCATTGCGGGCTTTATCGGCTCTCTCCGATATTAATCTCTTTTCTTTTCATGCCCGATCTTTTCTCTGCTCTCTAAGGAGCGTATCTTGTTGCAACAATCTTTTCTTCATAACACAACGAGTATATTTATTTTCTTTTCTGAGCCGATATCGATCTTTTCTGCTCTCTTCACAACAACTACATACTCGTAAGTCATACAGTCACAAAATGAAGAGCAAATGTATAAATGATCATCAGGAACATTAACCAAAACGTGATGCGTATCTAGGTCGACAACACTGCAATCCAAAGAAGCACGAACAGGCAACGACCACATGGAGGATACAAACAGGGAACGACGACTTCAAACTTACGCTCTTGGAGATCCGTTCAGATAATCAATGTGAACAAATGCGCATCTCAGAAGCTGTGTTGGTGAATGCGTCGCTCTCATTAGGCAAAACAAATAAACTGCTAAAGCAACCAGACACTTTGAAGTTACCCGCCGCCCACTTAGCGCTCCCCTCGAACATTTTCTACTCTGCAGTGAAGAAGACCTAACTGACATCAGAGACAAAAACAACCGAGAAAAAGACGATGATAATTCGGTACTGCCTTCGCTTAAAGAACGAACACCTCGTTGACCTTTGAAAATTTTAGATGCTTTTTGGAGCGCCAATCTCATATAAAAGAAAGAACGCAGAGTCGAAAAATAAATGTCGGCAAAAAAAAGGCAAATCAATAAAGAGCCCTTGCTCTCCACCTCAAATTTCGTGTTCGGACTCCTCTCTTAAATTTTGGTACTCATGCTTGGGAGGAGGGGGACATTAAGCTTTCAGTGATGATCACAGAGAGGAATTCCCTAAACAGCAACAGTGCCGAAAGTTCAAAAATGTGAATAACGAACAGTGCCATACATGTAGACATCATAAATAGATAACGGCTTGCTTCACAGCCATAAAACTTAACAACTAGCTTTAGAAAACGACAATTGAGGTGATTTGGGCATCCGCTATCCAATGATGCGATGATGATCTAAAAATCCGCATCATTCGATCACTCGTTGTCCCCTTCTTCGTCCGACTGAAATACTACAATGCATATGCCGTCGTTGAAAAACATTCCAAAGACAAATAAACACATAATTCTGTGCCAGATCAGGGAGGTATACGACCATGACTGTCCCAGCAAACCAGAAGTGAATGCTGGAAAGATGTAGAGGCTTATCATCACTACCCTTCCCCTCCCATCCCCTCTACTCTCAGCTAAGGGGGGCAATCACAATTTGTATTCGAACTTTCGACTATGCAACCTGTCCCAACAATATTATGAAATAAGGCGGAAAGGAAAAAACTGGAAAAAATTGCAAAATACGAGTTCACAAATCTGTGCTTTGAGCATATGCAAGACATTGGAATGCCATTACTCTTCGAAAATGGAGCTGAAAAAATGAAAGCAGTTCACCTAAACCCATTCATTGTTCGCCCACTTCATATAGACTATCTGTTTCATTACCTCACACGAAATTTGACCGATAAAATGAATAAAAGTAGGGAGAGTACAATTGGTCAGACTGCACCTATCCTTAGTTACATTCTAAACGAAATGACACGCTCACCATACCCGCGAAGATCGCTAAACTGAACCAGACAAAGTATCGGGATGCTTAAATGCTGCAAAAAGCCTCAAACACTGTTTTAAATTTACCTAATCAGCGAAATGCCTCGTGGACCCCAAACATTACAGTAAAGATGATACCCATAAATACATAGCTAGTAAGCGGCCAACTAGTTATGGCTTAATTACCAATCTCTCATGGCTTAGTCACCAACCACTCATTCCAAACAATAATGGTGTAATTATTGGCATTCCAAACATTACGGGTAGTCTGAAAACAGTTTAAATCAAGAACTTTTCTGAACCGTTTCAAGTGCTTTTCTGAAGAAATCAGGATAGCCGGAACAGTAAGAAGGACAACCGTAAAAATCCGCCAGAGAAGTGGACTACAAATGGAGCAGTGAGTAACATACCTCTTCCAGCGGACAGCTGGCAAGCAATGCAGCGGGAGTGACACGCTCCGACGGATTTCTCATCTCATCTGGCACTACTCCACCCTCGTCCGTACTCCCTTTCGTCGCCCATTCAACCGTTATTGGGCAACCAGCAAAGTCTGCGCCTAACGCAACCGCCTAAACACTTTTACCACTTTCAACATCTCACGACCACATTGCATAACTGCCAGTTTACGATGATCATTTTTGCTCTTTAGAAAAAAACGAAAATCTCGATTACGCAAGATTCCTAATTTTTTGATTTCTAGAAATTCATAAATGAGCATACGGCTGAATGGAACGCTGAGATATTCTTATTTCGTCACCGATTTTCTTTCATATCATCAGTTAGTTTCAAAGCCTCTCCTTATTCAAAATAACAGCATGGAGCGGCAATTTCAGCACATAAATGTATTGATGAGTCAAAATCATCACGAACTTCCCGCACCGATGACAATTTACGCATTCCTTCGCACCTAGATTTGGCTTTTGCGTTGCTGAAACTGAATTTCCAGCCATCAACAATGCATCCATTAGACAGTACCCGCATCAATAAACAATATCGGTGCAGCCGATAAATCACAGGAATCTTTGAGATATGAATTAAACAAACTATCTGAAAAAAATCCATAATACAATATGGCGGCCCAGATACGAAAGGAAATGATTATGCGACAATGATGTAGCTTGACAGAGCAACAAAAAAGAGTGAATGGTAGCACACCTGTTCCGCATCACGTCTCGTTTTGTAAGTGAAGTAGGCGGTCACCGGTTTGCTTCTACCGCCAGCTGCGAAATCCATATCGACTAGTTCACCGAAATGCTCCATGTGCACAATAACGTCGTTCTCGTGTTCCACCTTGAAACCTCGTACCGCAACCACTCTCGGTCGGTTGTCCAGTGCCTGCACAATTTAACAGCATACTAGTAGTAACGTCACGATCGCGACCATAAACTCCTATTTTCCTCTTGCTTATGAGCAGTGTTCCCCTCTATCAAGCATGCCAGCTGAGATTGTAAAATACTTTTAAAGAACCGTTCAACGACGTCGATGGCCAAATGCCTGAATTGCAGTGTAGGGAGCTCTTCAAAAGGAAACAGTACTACATTGGCCATCTTACGTGGCATAGTACAGAACAGCGAAAAGACTTCGAGTGTAACATCTGGGAGCCAGTGTTGTACTGTCCCCGATTTTACCAAACACTGCTCACCCACAAACAGTTACATTAACATAATAGAAACGTTAAAAAGATAACAATGGATTCTCGTTATACGGAAAAAAACGAAGGCAGTCGCATGGCTAAAAATAAATAAAAAGTCTGCACTAATTCGGTACTTAAATAAAAATACATTTGAAGAGACGTGATCAGCATATATCCATTTTACTTCTTTATTCAGCTTGCGAACATGGAAACGTTTTCAGCATATCCATGCGGAAAGTGCCAAATCACGCGGTCTATAGGCATAATTTAGCTTTGAGAACGAAATTAAAAACTTTTCAGATAAGCAGATGTATTACGACTGTAGAATTGCCCTCACTTACTCCTTTATATGACTTGTACCCAAGCTCCTTCCAATATTCCCTCAAACACACCATTGATTCTCCGAAAATCACAGAATCCGACTAAATGCGAAAGAAACCACTAGCATCAGTAATGAAACGATTATAATATCAGACCCACTCTCGGTCGGTTGTCCAGTGCCTGCACAATTTAACAGCATCAGTAATGAAACGATTATAATATCAGATATTTTCAGCGCTCATATAAAACCTCTCAACATAAAAATAACTCCTCAAGAAACTTGAATCCGATTTGCTTTCATAATTGGCCATCTCTATGGAACCATGAAAACAATGTGCTCAACGCGCGTCTTCGCAAAACAACTAACTATTCACAGAGAAATCCGCATAAGCAATGAGGCAAAAAGCAGACAACACGAACCTGTGTTGAATCGAGGTGGCGTGACTTTTTGGGAGGACTCACAGCATCCGCCTGATATCCATCTCCAGATGCTGCAACAATTATTTCACCTCTACACTTTGTCCCATCCGTTATCCGCATCTCAAAACTATTCATGAAGTCGAATAGCAACAGATCTTTTCAAGCCTAACATATAAACACTCAATTAGCTTTCATTACTCCTGCCCAAGGATCTAGAAGAGGCCGAGGAAACCGAGTGACTTAAAAATACTTAAAGCTCTAGTTCATTTTATAAAGCTGCCATCGCAGAATCTTGAAAAAAATACTTGGGATGATCTCTTGCTCATATCATATCTTTCTAGGGCCTCATTTAACCAACTTGGTGCAACCTTGTCTGCAAGCGTGCAATCCAATCCAAATCAGCACAACATGCGAAAAGGATATATGTAAGCATACACGTCGGTGGGAAACACTTATTCAGGCTCAGTGGTACGACGGACGAAAACAACACGCAGAAAATTTGAAAAAATGAAATGATTTGGTCTTGCACACCATCAGAAACGGAGCGAGTTCGCTTTGCACCCGCGCTCACACCGTTTGCATCCATCTCGGCGTTCGTCTCCTCGCTTCCAGCATTCTGCCCGTTTGACTCCGAAGTGCTTTTGTTCATCGCCAGCAATTTGCTTGATAAATCCTCCAGTTCGGTCTTTAATGCTTTCACCGATTCGTCGACTTTCTTGAAGAGCTGGAACATTTCCTATACATTAAACGGTGATTTGAGGTTTCGATTTGTAGATAACTTCCGCTGCATTAACGCAAATCAACGTTGCCATCAGGTTGGCCAACCCGATCGATAATGCAAAGCAATTCCTCGCCCTGCAAACAATAAAGTAGTGCTTATTTCACTGGGCGATAGCCAAAGTAGATATACAGCTATTTTATGGTGAACTCAAACAACATATGCTTTAGCCGAGCCTTTTATTTCGTTGACCAGCAAACTCTATTCAGTTCATTACGCATATTATTAGACTCTCTTCTACTCCACCGCCTCGCAGCACTCTCCGAATTTATTGCTTTCCCAAGACGCACTGCAACTACGGCATTTATCGGAATATGGATGAGAGAAAAATCTGATCATTAAGTCATACACGAATGTCAACGAAAACAGTTTCAAAACCACCTCAATATTTAAGATGCGAAAATGTTCTTGTGCAAACGCCGCCCTGCCTATTTGCCTTGATGTCGATCGGGAACGATCGAAGATTATTTTTTTAAAATCTCACAAACGGATAAAAAAGACACCAATTCATGACTCCCTCATTCTATTTTTCGGCATTCACATGAAATTGTGCAAACACTAATAAATGCGCAAAGAGTGGAACGAACAGGCGGTCTGAGATCGACACAAGAACCAGAAGTAATGTCCTGCTGCGAGCTCTTGAGGCGAAGGGGATTATGGCGGAGAGGACCTTAGCTGAGCTCGATGGCCCAACGAAAAGATCGGAAAGGTCTTAGCCTAAAGTGCTGTCAACAGCAATCGGACATTTTGACGGAAAAATCGAGTAAGAAAAAACTGCAGAATGTGGTCTTCATATCTACATTAGCTAGGCTTTACGTGGTCTATATATTTGCGTGGTCTGTATATTGTGGTCTTAAACTGCGGAACCTCTTTATATAACGTGGTCTTTACATATACAACCTGGTCTATATAAACTCTTTATATATAGGCTGTCTTTATACTGTGGAACATTTATATCACATCAATTAGAAAGGTTATGTAACCAAACGTAAATGACTTTCGCCCAAACAGTAGAGCGTAAATGAACGTACGTTGCACAACTGCTTTTTCTTTTCGGCGTTGGTCGTATTTTGGAGAGTCTTAATGATGAGTTTTTGCTGCTCGATCTCCTTACCGAGTAGAGCCGACTTCCTGCGGTGCAAATCCAGCAGTCGCATTTTGTTCTCCTTCTCTTGCTTTCTCTTACGACGAATCTGAAATCTCGGCTGTTCTAACAATTTTTATCAACGCATGAAAAACGGCTGCAAAACGAGACTGTCGTGCGATGCTGCGTTTGTGTACTCATTATTACACCATGAGGCACAGTTAGCGTTTCAGATATTTTCACAGACGTGAGACCACAAGAGTATCGGTACCTTATCTAATTCATAAATCTCTTCCCAATCATAACTCTCTCGCACTCACTGAGAAAATGCTCAAAATGCGGATGCAGGAATACTAAAGAACACCTACTCTGACGACAAGTGTATGTGAAGTGAAATAATCCAGTCCTCATCACCTTAGAACTGCCCAACCATCAAGCAACTGTACAGACGAACTAAACGTTTCATGAAACATGCTTTCAGGGCATATAAATCCAAACGTACCGCTTCCCAAGGACAAAAATATATTAGGAAGCGAGATTACTTTTAACCCACGGCCTCTACCGGCTTCCGGAATGAAGAAACAAAGAAGCTTAATCACTACTTCAAGAGCTACACGAGCTAACTTCAGCTACACGCAACATTTTTCCGTGAGCACTCTTTCTGCACCTCCACATATGTCCAAATAGTCCATTCGAGCGGAATGAAGCATCAAATAATTGCGGTATTCTGTACCAGCCTCTGGCTGGCGTTGCAAGGGATCAACAGTTAAAATTGCGACGTGTTTAGAGTTTCTCTTAAGGCCCACGAAAGATTTAAAAATGCAAGATGCTCAATTTTTTTAAAAAAAAGGACTAAAAATCGCATTACCTCAATGTATTTCTCTTTATCTGTGATGGTGGGCTGTGCGGAAGCAACGTTTGCAAAAGGTGCGGATGGTTCGGTGTGTGCGGAAACTGGCTGATTAGCAGCATTTGGCTGCACTGTTGCAAGCGCGTTCTGCGAAAAGGAAGGAGCACGAGGTGCACCTCCAATGTGTACCGTCTTTGTCAATGATCCTTTCATCGGATTGTACGTTACTGCCGATCCGCTTGTCAATCCCGGCTGAAATCTATGTTTCCAATGAAAAAAAAACAGCACGCCACAAGAATAGTACAATATGCTGCTTATAGATTTGGTGATCGGTCTTACAAATTTTATTTTAAAACAATGCTCGAAATCATCATAACTCATTCATCAACAAAAAGAAAACTGTTTCAATTTTGAAAAAGCCGATAGAGTAGTGAATTTAAAATGCTCTTGAAGAGCACAATATCTTAAAAGAAGTAAATATTATTAAAAAAGTAACCGTATGTGAGTATTGGGGTGGCTGAGTGGTCTGTGTTTGATGTTGCGCATCAGCAGCGTGCCAGAACACCTTTATGAATCGATTGTTCAGTATTGGCGTAGTGCTCTTGTATGCAGCCATCGCCTCACCTCGAGTCGAATAGGTTATCAATGCCGCCTCAGGGTCACCTTCATAACACACCTGCGGAAAACAACATTATCGGCGACAATAATGACGATAAGGAATTGAAACAAAGTCCATATTCCGACGTTTCGGCGATAATCGCACTGTGAGGAAAGAATTCAAGACGCTAGTTACAATGAACGTTTCTTCCACTGTGCCTGTATTGTTCGTCAACACTGCCGACTTCTATTGTTGTTAAATAAGGCCCATGCCGATCACTTCAGTGATTTTCCGATCACAACTCGAAATTTATCGGGTCGACTGTCAGTGAAGTGATCGGCATGGGTCTTAGATAACAACGATCCTTCCCCAACATTTTAATATTTGTCAGCACAACATCGTATGGCCATACAAGCATAAGAGCAACATATAAATAGCATTGCTTATTCGATTACCGCTTCCGAGTTTTACTGTCTGCATTGGAGTAACCTAAGTGAATCGCCAGGAATCAAAAATTTGACCGCAACTGAGCCAGATCTTCTTGGAAATGAGCCAACTGTCACTTGAAACGAACCTCATCGTGGAACATGATGAACGAAAGAGGGTTTCTAAACGATTCTGAAAAGCTCACTGAACTCTAAAGAAATGAATCGTTTCAGACAGGGGTCTTACGAATCGTTCCTCTTCTTTCATCGTTCTTCTCCCCTTCCCAAACACCGAAACGCTCTAATCGATAAATTCCGGGTTGACAGAAAGCGCAACTTCCAAACGTGAGGCAAACAGCTGAGCCCACGAAAAACCCCATGTCCTCGAAGTGGAGAGGTGGTCGCAAACGGCAGATCGATTCCAGGCAGATCGCAATTCGCTTGGGAATGAGAAAAAACGCTCAAAAAGATAGGGGAAACATCTAAAAGAAAGAGATAATAAAGCAGAAAACACATGAAGTTGGGAACATATAAGTCCAAAAACTGACAGCTGGTAAGCACATTCATTTGTTACAAAGTAAAACTATGTAACACACACCTGTATGTTAATGATTTGACCAAAGTTAGCAAAATGCTCGTTGAGTTTAGCGATGTTGTTCATTTCAGCGGGGATCTTGCGTACTTGTAGCGTGCGATTATTGGCAACGTTGGAAGTGAGATTCGTGTGCCCATATCGACCCATTCCCATCATCGCTCCACCTCTGCCGCGACGAGTCACTACTGCGCCCGTACTCAGTGTTTGCTGAAAGCAAGCTCGCTCAGACGACGCTAAACTACACTGTGCCCATCGCATCACGTCCACCTCTGGTCCATCCTCCTTTATTTATAAAGCCATTATGCGGCGAACACCGGTTGGTACCCTCTCACACCTCATCGACCATCGACGTTTTGAACTATATCAGTGTTATTTCGAACAATGCGATAAGACGCGATTCGTCCGGCATTTCAATTCATCGATGCGCATGAGACCAAATGATCTAGCGAGAAAAAAAAGTAATATCATTTTTATAATACCTCATTCTCGAGTACAATTAATAATACCAACTGCTGTTGCTCATTCACATAACAAAGAAAGTGCAATTATACAAGTGCCTATCCATTCCCTTCCCTCCTAATTTCCGAATTTACTTAAAACCTCAACTTTCAAGCACACCGGTTTGCGATCTCATTCTTTTCCGACTGCATACTCCTCCCTTTTCTTCTTCTTCCATAGTGTCTTCTTCGAGCGAGTAGCGTGTCAAACTTGTACTCACGCTGAGACTTGTGACCAACACTTCCTAATAAATAAAATAGTGAAGATGGTAAGTTCATCTATTTTTGCGTGACTCCATGATTTCATCAGAAAGGAAAAAGAATGCGAACCTGTACAACAGGAACGGAAGGTACGGTTGTGGAGGGCGGTGCGGGATCGTAAGGAGCCGTGGGCGGATGCACGAGGACGGATGCTGACGCAGACGGCACTGTGTAAGTGGCCGAGTGCCATGGCGGGTTGGACAGATGCGCTGGCAAAGGAGGCGGAGGTACTGAGAAGTCTGGTGCTTGAATTGCTGGTGGTACTGTGGCGACAGATGGAGCGCTTAGCGCCGGAGCTTCTGGATTATACCCTGAATGCATAAATAAGAGCAATCCGCTAACTGCGAGCAAAATACACAGTTCAAAACTGGCCCACCCTTTTTCTTCACTAGTTAGTCTCCAGTCCCGTTTCCTCAATCAAAAGTTAATGATGAAACGGGTCAACATTTTTGTCGGCCGAAATTAAACAGAGGATGAAAAATATGCTGACAGTTGTAAGTTTCACCTCATCACTCACTGATAGGCTTAATGATATATTGGAGGCGCCTTCAACGAGTAAAGTAACTCACTACTCGAAGTCTATTAACACCAAGCGAATTCAGGATTTCACGTTTCCATCCTCCATCAAAACCAGGAGGAAATTAAGTGAGAAAAGCAGAGAACTCGTCAACGGTGCCGATGTTTAGAAAGGAGACACGGAGGAAAGGGCGCACTTGCCATGAATTACTTCGCAGCTTATTTTAGACAGCCGAAAGAGAATGATACGACAACATGAATAGGGATTTCTGGATATTAAGTAAACAGACGACGTGGTCGCTTCGATACTGAACATGGAGTTGCCTCATAAACACTTCAAGGAAAAAAGCCATTAAAAAACAAGGGTGACACAGGCCACGAGAAAATCGTGGAGACGGGGTCTGCGGGAATTAAAAATCCTGCTTAATTACTCATTTCCTCCTGTGCATTTGCTCGCAGGCATTACATCAACAACTCGCAGCAACAAATTAGATACTCGGATTTTAAAAGCAAATTCATTTCAACGTGGCCCCAGAAGGGGAAAACTCAGGTTAGGAACTTCCGTGCAAAAATTCGGTCCATTGTTTGAAACCTTACAACACAGAGTGATTTTTGAATCCAGCCCTTCCCATATCCACCCATGAGCCTTCTCCTAGACTAGCGTATAGGTGCACAGCCATGTGTTCGAAAGTTTGCTGAGGAAAAACTCAGAAATGGTATACCCTCAGAGAGAGCGACAGCTGCAGGTGCGGTAGAGTTTGCGACGTAGACATTATCGACGCCGGGCGGTGGTGGATTGAGAGGGGTATAACCAGGTGGAGGAACTGAAAAATTGGGCGCCATCTGTGCGACTGGCGGGGCGGGAGGTGCTTTGCTGCCATTGGTCACCATTTTTTCAAGCGCTATATCATCCACAACTACGGGGTCAGGACCGTGGTCGTATATACACTGATCACCCTTCATACAGTAGCCCTTCTCATCGTAGTCGCGACAACGCTTCTTCTTTCGATCCACTTCCGGGCTCTTCTCGCGCCTTTAACAAGCACCATTACTTGAGCTATATGAGATGCTTAGTGCAAAACACACTTGACGGCACATGAGTTTAGTAAAAACTTGAGATAAAAAA
>JPKZ01002916.1:829966-843511 GCA_000803305.1 Toxocara canis | reverse complement strand
AGTACAGTATCCTACCAAGAAATCTGGTACGATGGCATCACTAGTTACAGCTATGGAAGCTGTGGTTTTGGTCTTCGTGTGATTCCAGTCCGGTTTCTTCCTGCTAGACCGCGACTGGAAAATTCTTCGAAAAAGAATTTTTTTGAAGGATTGACCTAACACTCAAGTCTTCCGACAAGCCTCAGCACAGCGTGCAATCATTGATTGGATATGTTCTTTGCAGCTGTCTAATTTATGCGAGTGCATTCGTCGTAAAAGTTTTCGCATATTGATTGTACTGGTTATGTTTGGCTGCATGTGGTGTATTTTTGGGATTGTATCCGCCAGCTGTAACTATCATCCAGCACGTCTCTTTCGATCACTTCTGCTGTTAGTAGCCTGAAGTCAAAAAGTTCATTAGTTTCGGATCACGTCACACATTACTGCCGCTATTCGACGTGCAATGTTTGAATGAATAAACGTAAACCCTTTTTGCAAACTTTTTTGCAAAACTTTTTTGATGAATCGGAATTCATTAGGCATGTAATGAAATTCCGGTGGCACATGGTTCGTCGCTTTTGCCCTTTTACTGGTAAGGAATAGTCCTCAGTACGGCTCTTGAACTAAGTCAGTGCACTAAGTCAATGAGAGAATAGTAGAATAGTTAATCAGTTGTAATTATTTGTTGTCCGTCATCGGGCTATTCCCCTTTTCTCCATAATTTATTACTTGTCGATAATTATCCTTTCATTAACGAAGTCTTATATGAAATAGTTGAATGAATAAGAAGTGATGAGATGATACAGCAGTGAACGAGGTTTCATTAAGAGGCTAAAGGCTAACATCTGAAGGCTACATACGGTCCTCTAACATGCACTTTTCACAAATTCGCATCTGTTTAAATGAGAGATGAAAGAATATCTTAAAAGTGACTTGCAAATGCAAACCATCCAATAGCATAGTTCAACCGTTTGCAGCTCATACCGAATTTGGTGATCATGCGTATCAACGAAAGTATCAACAGTATCAACGTAAACGGTGCAAAATATTAGGGTCTTCAAAACCTTTAATGTTTAGGAGGTTGCTATTTACCTTATTTTAGAACTTTGCATAACCTCATGCTAAAATATCGAGTTATTGACCATCTCATTTTTAAAATTTTAGCATGCAAGGGTTTAGTATCCTTTGCCTAAACGTATACTCCCCATTTAGCTATAAGTTCACTTTTCGACAGAAGAGCGCCGCGACTGGGCAAAGAAATTTTTGCATTTTGTGATTTGGTGTGACTCTGCTCATCAAAGTACTCGATTCGATGAACTGCCGTAAAGAAAACGAAAAGCCGTATTTTGATTGCATGATTTTTATTACTCACGCAAATTTTTCAACGGCGATACGAGCTTTATGCTCCTTGGTTACTTCGCATTTGCAACACCCGTTGTGGCGTCGTAATGCCTGCTCAAATATGTACATACATGTCTCTCTATGTACGTTCGGTGGTTTAAGTTTGAAAATCGCCCGAATCATTGTAGTGAGATAGAGTAGCTGTGCGTGATATATACGTTGGGGTGCCACCCTGGCTATATGAAAACTAGCGGAAGTTATGGGCACAACGAAGTGCTACGAATCTGAACGCACTTTATAATCGGTCGGTGTGCACTGTCGATCGTCCAGGGTGTAGACAAGTGGGAATGCGCGTCAACGGTCTTTCACGATAAGTGCAAATTTTTAGCAGTTTTGAATGCACGAATCTTCTTCAAAAACGCATTTATCGACGTGGAAATTTCACAATAGAGTGCAGAGTGCGTAAACCATATTTCGCATTTTAAAGTGCTTAAAATAACACTTTTTTTTAAAAATGCAAGTTCACAAAGGCGCACAAAAAAAGGTTATTTTGTCTCTCTATTTTCATGCGTGTCGTTTTGGGCCATCAGCGTTTTTTCAGACCTCTGCCGTTGAATTCATTATTTGAAATCGATGCATTCTTGTATTAGATTTTCAGCGGTTCCCATTACTCAAGCATTGCACTTGATATTGCACTTTGGTATTTAATACTGCTCATGCTTATTTCTGGAAGTAACCTTCCTCCCCCCCCCCCCTCCACCTTACCCTCCCCTTGTTTAATTTTAATGGCCATTTGTTAATCTTTACTCATCTCCATTCACCTTCTGTATGATGATCAGTGAAGAGGCAAGGTCAAGCAAAGGTGTAAATGGCAGCGTTTTAAAGAAAATCTTAATTTACATTTATCCTGCGAACTTTCCTGTTCATTTTGACAAGTGCATCATAGACTCTCTCGTTGTCTAGACACATCTGATAGATGTTTTGTCTCTGCATATGGTGGTTTTTAGATGGGAGATGTTTTAGAAGAGCTAACGCAATCACGCCTACGAATATCCAACAGCAAAAGTAGATATGTTTAAATGCTGATGAAATGCGATCACTAATTGCCGATATGTTTTTCGGCTGTGATCCTCATTCAGAGATCAGAACGAACACAAAGAGGATATTCCTTTATGCTTTCCAGTGATTCACTTTAGCCAGCGATTGAGCAAGGTCGTGTTGCTTACTCACAGGTATGATGGTTACCCCTCTAGGTAATGCCAAAGCAATGCCAGTAATGGCGTAGTAATTCGAAAGCAAACTGGTAGTAATCCAAGCGAGATCCGTAAAGTATTCTGCTTTTGCACTTCCATCGAAAAACTCTCATTTTGTTTCCTGACTATGTAAAAAGTGATGCAAGAACTCTTAACTACGTACGCCTCAGCTTCTTCGTCCAACTAACCATCAGTTAGTAGTAGCTTTTGAGATGAATTGTGAGGGCACTCCGGAAGGATCTCAAAATTTTCGCATCCTTTTTTTTTTGAAATTTTGCATCGGCCATTTCGAATTTATTATGTTAATCTATGTTTATTTTATCGGTCCGCACTGAATGAGCAGAAATTTTGTTGTGGAACACTGAATTCAAGGGTGATTACCCACGGATATTAGCATTTCTCGTAAAGTCGTTTCCTTTGCATCACAAATAGTGTGGTAGATCATGAAGAAATTTGACTCGATGGCATAGCCACATTTCACTTGATATATATGGCTTCTTCATAAGGCGATTTGGCTATGGCAGAGATATGTTCATGAAGCTTAAATAACATTCGTGAGTGAAACACTGCCCATTTACGGCATCGATTCGAAGCTTAACACAAGATTGGAAGACCTAGCCAGTTGATAGGAAACGATCGGTTGATCACGATGGGGATCTAGTAGAGCAACACACGTTGACGTCATTGGCGTAACTAGCAACTATGTAACTGTATTTTTGGATTGCCGAAAGGGTTCCTGTTGTATGAGAAGGACGGCGGGAATGCTGACCAGATGGCTTTGCTGTCGGCATACAAGCCTCATCGTAGCGCTTCTTCGGAGTTCGTCTATCGTCTTGCTTTATATGCGAATCACACTGATAAGAGGTGAAGAGGAGTGTGTGTTGTGGTGCGCAATTATGCGCCCAATTTGCACTAAAATGCCTTCAAACAATTCCAGTTCGCGTTATAATCGACCAAACGGCTCGTACAAATTTTCTGCTAGAAATTCATTTTACTTCGGTTGAAAGTGCACACTAGTTCATAGGGCCTTGGAATGCCTCTAACTCCATTCAGGGGCCCAGGAAAGCGGTTTAACATTGGCGCAATATGCAGGTAATAAATGTCATTATTCTAATTTCAGTTCTTCCCAAATTGAAAATACCGCTGAGATATACAGACATATATAAGCACATAGATTTGCGTATGGGCAAGACGTCAATGTAATACTCGTGGCAAGTGTACTTCTATCTAAGTGCTTAATAAATGGTGATTATGATGTATGGAGATTTATCATAAACAAAATGGCTTCTCATGTAGTAAATACCTTCATAAAAACCATCACCATCAGAATTATCATTACACATGGCTTAACATCACACTTGCATATGTCTTTCCATGTCGATCAATCGACTCTTCGATGATCACAACTTATAACTTTGACAAATGGTAGGCCATGAGATTTGAAACAATACTCATCAGCCCAGGCTTGTGAAAGCAAATGACAATGCTTACTAGCTGACAGGCATAATTTCTTTGCGTTTTGGTGGCTCTTATATCAAACGAGCCAGTTTCAAAAACTACTCGCTTATGAGGAATATCGATAGTTAATCCAACCCAGACGCTCGCACGATTCTTTTGCCGTTTTCTGCGGAGTTCAAACTACCAAGCAGACAGATATATATATATATATATACGTATATAAATATTACATGTGCTAGGATAGTTTGAAAAAGTTTTCGGAGTCTTGCATTTCCGATAATCATAGGAAAACATTTTATGCAGCACATTTTATAATATTGCGCACCGTCAGTGCACTTCTGGCATCTATCCTTCAGCTCTTTCATATCACTGAAAAAGAATCGTTTATCAGGTCATTTAAAATCGGAAACCACCATGTTGACTTAACTTCTTCACAGCTTTCGTATCGATTCCCTCGCAAGTGGTGCTTCGAAATTCCATGAACGAAATAATCTCTAGCGACGTATGCTATGTGGAAAGGTACAACCTTGCGTTGCAGTGATGAAAAGTTAAGAGATGTTGGCTTGAGCGTTGCCGTACAGAATCAATATTTCTTGGATCAGCTTGTTTCTTCTATTTTTCTTGGCGTTCTCGTGAAGTCTTGAATGCCTCCTATTTACCGGTGACCGTCATTTTCCGAGCATTCGTGCAACTCGTTTCATGTGAAATAGCGGTTCTCTATGAAGGCATTTCAAAGAGAATGAGCGAAAATACTTACATAAGTCACATTTTCGCATTCATCTCCGAAGAAATCAAAGCAAACGAAAAGTTAGGCCCCCGTTTTGACGCTCTTCGATAATTGCGATAGGCTTTTGCATATCACGTCAGCTTTTGCAAACTTCTGCGTCCGAATCATCCACCAACTCCGTAAAGATTTTTACTTTTTTATTATATTTTGCAATTCACCCCAGTAAAAAAAAGATTCCGCATCGCACCAACGAATAGTCTTGGTGAATCGCTGATGAATAGGTCATTTATTTTGAACCCATATCTCATGAATCTACCAGTGTCCCATGTTTTTGGTTTCCATTTCATTGATGCGAAAATGCAATACTTGTTGCGTTAACAGCAAACAATTTTTTTGCACTTCCACTACAACCTTACTATCTTGTTGCCAGCTTTGGCAACGGTGAATATCGTAAGGAATCATTTATCATCTAGATGTGTACGACCTTCCCTATGAATTTTTCCAAAAGCACATAGCACTGTTTATTGTTTGATGACCGTAACACTTAAATGTATTGCATTGACTCTTTTTGTCAAGCGATTGCAATGAAAGACTAGGACTCGGCAGATCGAATATAGTGGAACGTGAATTGTTATTATCGTGATTAGTACTTTCATAAGTCTTTACTAAGAGACGGATCGTAAAAACCAGAACGATGAACAGAGAGCAGTGTAAAACCGAACGACATTTTTCCGTTGTCCAGACGATGGCATTTATCCATTTGCGTGGCATCCTTTTCTATTGTTTCTTTCAAACCTTTCGATGCAAGCAAATTTTAGGCCGAATGAAGAGCATTTCATCAAATTAGAAAATTATCGTTTGTTCAGATGAGAAATCAACAAATTTGAAACCTATCAAATAACTGGTAATGATCTTCTTTCGAGAGTGCAGCTCTAAAACTGTTTGATAAGAGAAATGCACAACGAAAACTGCTTGTGATAACTGAGTTACTCGAAGAATTAAGGCGATGAAATAGATTTTAATTGAAACATATCTATCGATATCATCTTTTTGCTTTGCTCTACTGAAGCGAAGTTTGATTATCCTAGCACTACATATATTCCATTTGATCATTTGCCTGCTATTCCTTTAAATCGCATAAGTGAACAAGGTATAGGAAAGCAGGGAATCGGTTCCGAACACCTGCCTAAAGCATTAAGCCCCACAGTGTAGAGAATAAACCGAATGTGCTACAATAAGCAAAAAGAAGTGGTCCAGGCTTTAGCATTTACTCATCTACTTCTTAAATAGTACTGAAGTAATAATGTATTGCTGGCAGCCTCTAAACTGCAAATTCTTATACCATCTCATGAAATAAATGCCTCTGAACAACTCGATGAATATCGAATACGCTTTTCAACAACAAAAGGTATTTTGCGTTAAAAAAAAGGCATACCGCCTTTCTGTTCGCCATGAATGCACAATGTTCTAAAATCCGTATCCGTTTTTTAAAACGTGCGTATGCTCTTGTGGACAATTTGAATTCGAGAACTTATTTCAATGATGTATTGGTAGAGGGAAGGATGTCGTATGCTGCATGTAATCGGGTGTACCTAAGTTCTGCGTTCAAAAAATCAAACTAATGTTCGCTGTACATTGAAGTTGGAATATGAGATGTGGTTGTGAAGCCATTCTTCTCGCTTTCAATATTTGTGTCATCAGCTCAACAGACACAAAAACAGCCAAAATCAGGGGCGAAGCGCTTCAGGAAAATTTATGCGTAATGGGTTTCGGCTTAGCGAGAAGTAAGCACTTAAATGAAGCATAAGTGCAACTCAGCATTAAACATCTCAAATTCCGAATCTATAGACTGAGATCTGAGACTTTTGGCAAAGCTGGTAAACTGAAAAACACGAATTTGAATTGTACGTCATATAGGTCATCTCTTATTTCTCGCGAAAGAAGTTCGCAGCTGTTCAACTTTCAGTTGGTGAGGTGAAACTGTGCATTTGTAAATGCGGAAAGCTGTTAACGGCCAAAGATCAAAAGTACCAAGTTTGCAGAGTCCGGCTTTAAGCTTCCCACTCAAGAATACTGCTGCGGTGCCGAAAATCATATGTAATACGTTTCACAATAAACCTTAAGAAATATCAGCTGAGAAATTAGTAAGATGACCAGCATGCTTTTTCATTTGTGCATTGTTCTTCTGAGCTTTGCTTAACATATAATGGCGACTTTCTGACACAGAGGATGTAGCGCTTGAAACTCGTTATTCTGAATATAGCTATTGTGAGGTCATGTTATAACATGCAACTTCACGGAGAGAAAAGTAAGTAGATAGCAAAGGCAGTATTGGAAGAACTGTATTTGTTTGAGATGAAGCTTGGGCAAAAGGATAAAGTGGCAACAACTGATTTCAATTACTCCAACAAATGTCAAGATTGATGGAATTGATTTTTAGCTACTAGGAGGGCAATTAGTTGGTAACTAGCAGTATAAAAAGTCTTGTATATGAATGAGATATACATTGCATTAAAGAGCAAAAATTCCTTTTAAATTACTGTTTTGCACTTCCAGATAAGAGAACCGACAGGATAACTTTTGGTGGCGACAGACGGCAAACTGTTAGTAAAAGATGAATCGTAGGCAACGCACAACTTTATCCAAAGTGTAGTCAGTCTTAACAGAAAAACATTCTAACACTTGAAGCTTTCTGAGACGGAAGGAATTAATGTTTGAACTGAGAGGTATTTCGGAATTGAGGAGTGTTTGAGCTTTTTAGTAATGATTTGATTTTTGCTTTCTAAAAAACAAATCATGTCAGTAGTATTTGCATTTTATTGCCGTTTTTTCCTTTCACACTCAACGTGAACTTCTCTTTCATTCAATATTCACTGTTTTTGTACGAAGCTGTAACAAGCATATTACGATATAGTGAACTTTGGAAGAAGGAAGAATAGCGAACACTAACACAAAGTTCGAAAGATATTAAAGATCGATAAAAAAGGCGATGATAATAGGTGCTAATGGCAGCGATTGACAATGAGAAATTGGAAATCACGATCACGGTACAAAACGCTTAAAAATGTCACCTCTAAATCGGAAGCATGAAGAACTGGCTAATTAGGCCGGATGCTTCCTTAATGGATTGACATCATTCGTTGTGAAAATTAAGGTAATTACAAGTGCAAAAAATTAGCATGCATTTTGTAGTCGATCGTGCTGTATGTTTTAATGGTCGAGTGATGAAAAGACGGGCTTGCTAGTAGATTTGTATGGATGGTCGGATTAATCGAATCGAATCGAATCGAACCTTTTATTTAGCCGGTAGGTAAGTACAAGTACAGTACAAAGATGACACAAAGAGATGTAATCAGATATAATCATAATACTGAGTAGATTTCATTTCACGATATGCACATCATTTAATTGAGAATTGCGATGTAAAGATGTGATGTAAAGTTCACATCGTTTTTTAACAAGACATCTTTACATCACAACGCATTAAACAAATTTCCAGTCCGCATTATTTCCAGGAAGCACATAAAACCTCGTATGATGAGAGGAGTCGCAAAAGCGTGCGTGTTATCAACTCTTTGGCATGCATTACCATTTGTCTTGATACCCGACCGGTTGTAAATGTGCCCGGATCCTTTATCTCTCTTGATGGGAATTAATCAGAGCCCAGAGATCGCTGAATCGATCTGAATTGGTTTGAAACGAGATAAAGGGGATAATCCCAGCGTATAGTTACACCTTGCTAAGTTCATTAATCAGGTCAAAGAATTGCGCGAAATATCGGAACAAATGTAAAAAAAAGAATCCGGCTGCTCGCCAGAGAATGGCCAGCAGGCTGATCACCGGGCGGTCCAAATTGGTCACAACAATCATGGAAAGGAACAGGCAATGGCCCTCAGTCCTAAGCATGATTGTCAGCTGCATCAATGGCGGAAATCGATGAAATTACAACTGCCTTTGTATCTTGTTGTTGTTTTATGTTATGCGATCATTGTTACGAGCTACCGAGACTTCGGTGACTTCCTAGCTAAAGCTATCGGATGAACGCAGATAAAAAGACATACACATAGCGAATATATGGTATCGTCATTACGCTGTTTCGTTTCAACGCTCATGAAAAGAGTGCTGAAAGCCGCACGAATATGTAGCCGTGCAGATATATTATCGGTGAAATGTACGATTTGCATGATTGTCAGCTGCATCAATGGCGGAAATCGATGAAATTACAACTGCCTTGTATCTTGTTGTTGTTTTATGTTATGCGATCATTGTTACGAGCTACCGAGACTTCGGTGACTTCCTAGCTAAAGCTATCGGATGAACGCAGATAAAAAGACATACACATAGCGAATATATGGTATCGTCATTACGCTGTTTCGTTTCCACCGATCGCCAACGCTCATGAAAAGCGTGCTGAAAGCCGCACGAATATGTAGCCGTGCAGATATATTATCGGTGAAATGTACGATTTAGAAAGGGAAATGCAAAATTGCATAAGCTAGCGTTTAAAATTTTCAGATAGTGAAACGTATAAGTTTCAACGGCTATATATCTTTTAAACAGATTTTCTGATTCATTGACTGCAAAATCGAACTCGTGACACGCCACTCAATTACAAACAGACATGCAAACATACACCAACATGTGCATTGCACGGCGATTGTGGATTTTCATCAGTTAGTTGACCATCGTTTCACCAGTTAGTTGACCAGCGCACACTTGCATAGAGTTCAAAGTTTCTCTTCAATGTGTTTTTTTTTTTGCTGCAAATCAACTTGCCGTAGAATAGAAGAACATATTGACGTTAGTATGCTTATGTTTTTCGCTCAATAAATCAGTAAACGTCTTCATAAATGGTATGAAATTGGTTGCATTGTTCAATTGTAAAAAAATTGCGCTGAACAACTCGTTTATTGAAAAGTTTCAGTGAGATTTAATGACTTTAATGAATATTTCACAAGTGCATAGGAAAGTTGCGTAGGTGTTTAATTGATAGATGATTTAATTTCGAGTGCAATAAACTTAGAAAAATCATTCTAATGCGCGAAATCTGGACAGTTAGTTAGTTGTTCTTTTAACGTCCACGCTTTCCTTCCTAGATAAAAATGTGTGGTTAATCTTTTCCTAGCGTTGACTTAATTCACTCATTTCGCATGATAATTCATGAACAATTAACAAAACTTCATTAAAGATGCATTAGCTCATTAAATTCGCTTAGCCAGAAACGCAAATATCGTTCTACATAAATCTTTGAACTCTTCCACTCGTACTAACTTTTTTAGTGTGAAAAAATTTTTCTCAGCTTTTTTCTTTCGCGGTTAAATCAACTTCAGAAAATTCTTCGTGCAAGCCATATCGAAACGCTCTTACACTTTTGCTACTCATGTTTCACAACAATGATGCGTTTGACAAACCGTCCAGTTCAGGCAGCTTGTTTAGATGCAATCCAAAAAATTACGGTCGTCCGGACGAGACCGAAGGCATTTCTATATGCTGTGGAATGATGATCACAAATTCATTGAGTGATCAAAAGTGTAGCAGTTTGATAGATTAAGTTTCATGAGAAATGTGAGCTTTCTAAACTTTCTTAGATCACAAATATCTCTTGAGACTGGATACCTCGCTTTTATCTGGCGTCGTATGCCGCGTTCGAGATCTGAGTGTTAAGACTTGCCCTCACCCGAGCTCTAGCTTTTATTGTTTGGGAAATTTCCAAAACGGCGTTAAAGACTCTCAACTGTATGATACCTGCATTGCAACATGTCGTCAAATATCGTCCGCCCTCATACGATCCGCCGTCTTGGTGCTGACATTAATTTCATTGCATATGTATAGAAACGTTTTACCTGTGTGCTTTGTTACAGAGCTTTTCCTGAACTATAAATCCCCACCTACGAAGTCCACCTTAAGGTATTTAACTTGAAAGCGTTGGAATATTTAGTTTGATCTTGTCGTTTGCTTCAAAGCTATAAAACATTTTCTGACATCCCTTCAGAGGAAATATTCACATCGGCTTCCTTGCCAGATGAGTTTGTTCACAACTTCCAATTAGATCAGATTGAGAGGTACTGGAGTCACTTACAGCAAAGAATGGTTGACGGCCTTCATAATCCGCCTCGAATCTCCCGATCTCCATTCTAATACAAGGAATTGTTTTATTAGTTCCTCCGCCCATGCACATTTTTTTTTCACGATTTTACAGCTAAAATAGTTTGCTAACGCTGAAAGTTGTAAATATCAGCTGTCCATTTCCTTTCTTTTCCGCTGCTCTGCTGTAGTATTCTTTTTTCATATAATATAAGACTTTACTGTTCTTTTGCAAATGGCAACTTTACTACCATTCCTTATCAGCAGAGAATTTCGCAGTGAAATCGAGTTGATTCTGTCACCTATTCCCAGACAAAATCACGATACATTACCTTCTAGTCAAATCGCTTCTCGACCGGGCCTGACGGTGTTCGGCCCTTCTGCCATATTACCTCTAATGGTTATCGCTCTGGCTGAACTGCTTTTGTTGGGCCTGGAAAGTCGCTCCTGGTAGAACTTCAGTCCGAATCCACCATGTGGCAAACGATCCAGTCATATTTCTTTTGCGATCGCCCCCATCTGTTGAGCCGTCGAGTACGCCGATCCACCAGCCATCTGTTATAGTAGCCGAATGGCAGATTAAGCGCTGTGTCCCCGTGAAGCAGTGCGTTATGCGCGTTGAACACTAACCTGAGTGCCTGAGTTTCAACTTTTTTTCTCTATAAAATCAAATTCATGAACAAATTACGCACTATTCGAATGTATCCGTTAAGTGGTTACCACGAGCACCAAGTTGAGGGGTCATGAAATTCTGAAAATATGATCAAGATGAAAACACTTTTGCGCTGATAATTCTCTCGCCGGCCCGCAGACTCATACCGCGACCCCATATGCAGTGTTAGACATTACACGTCTTGCAAGTGCACAAAGTTTCTTCTTTTTCGCGTGAGTGCGTGCTGCAATTTCGTATTTTGACAGCTAATATTGGAATTTCGTTTGTTTGCCTAAAGCAAGTCAGTATGCGATCAATGATTATCAAAGATCAAACCAACAGTCGTTCATTATTGTTTTTCTCTATGATAGTCCACATAAATATTCGATTTTCCCCACCCAATTCGATCGCTTTCCTTTTGTTTTCACAGAAAAAAATATTGCGATCGTTTATTTTCCCTCCGTTTTCGATTATTCGAAGACGGCTGCACATGAAAGGTCATTTACGTGCTCGGCTGGCACAGTGAAGATGTCTCTTCGCTCATCTTCTGAAATGTATAAACACGGAAAAGAATCAGGAATTTAAATTACACAGTATTCATATGGACTTTGCGAGATGTGCACATCATAGTGCCTTTCCCCCTCTGAGTCTGAAAAACTGCTGTCTATGCAATTAGTGCCGATATATACTTTTCTTTAACACATGTGGAACGAATCGTATAAGGATCATTGTGAGTGAATGGCTTATATTAAGTCTGAAAAAAAAAACGATTCAGTTGCCCTATGATGAATTATTTATTTCAACAATACGCCCAAAAGCACTTAATGAATATCACAAATGGCATTATCTGTTGCGATTGAACAACAATCTTTTTGACGATTCCGATTTCGATAGCGTTCAATAGCGCGAAACATATCCTGTTTCGCGCTATTGAAAGTTCGAAGTAGGATATATATCAATTTTATGAACGCATAGTTATGAGAATGCGCCATTGGCTTCAATCGACTAACCATCATCACTTTGATTTTAAAACACTAAGAAAATACCTAATCATCTTATTATCTAATCATTTAGTGCTAATAATTCTTAAAAAAGCAACGCGAGGTGGGTACTATGAGGGTTCTAACAAATATATTGGTGAATTTAACAACAAATCTAGCACCATAAACATGAAAACGTTCAAACAGATACTGCAACAAAACTTCGATATCTTTTATGTTTAACAAACATCAGATGCCTTTCCATTTAGGCGACAGGGCCATGATGAAAACACTGCATTATGTAAACACTTATTTCTTCGTTTCGATTTATTTTTATCAAACGCATGTACCGTATATTCAGCGTTCAATTTCTCCGCCGTACTATTCACGTGAACGTTGTCGTTGAAGCTGCATAGTTTTTGTATGGTCGTGAGATATTGAGGACGCACGAAATTTCCCTCCGTTATGTGTCTTTCCGTTGCTATTAACGTCGATACTCAGAAAAGTTTTTCCGTTCTATCAAAAATTTACTCTTTCACCATTCACCTCATTCTCATTTAACTCATTGATGCCATTCAAATGCTGCCGAACTTCACAGCTGTACAATATTTTCATCACTCAAAGTCTATACGGATTACGGCAGTGTAGTTTCTGAATGAATTAATAATGATCATGAAAGAGAGTGACCCATTAACTGTATCATGAGTAAATGTGGTGTACATGTGAGAGCCATCGTTAGAGCTATTGAACTGCACTTAATGAATGTGACAAACAGTCTATTGTGGAACGTAAGCGATGTACGGGGTAGCCACTTAAGCTGTATTGTTGCACGTACTCATCGAACACGAAAATTGTAGCATTCCACAGCTGAATTTGCGTTCTTCCGGTTACGTAAGATTGCCAGTAGCTAAATACTTCACATCGCGTTCTGCCCAAAGAAACCTAGCAATCAGTTTGAGACGTTTGGGAAATGCTTTAAAAAAGCAATGCTTATGGCCAAAATAAAAGTAACACGACATGAGGTTCACTTGCGCAAAACTATGAACTTGCATGGAGTGGAGGGGGGGGGGG
>JPKZ01002916.1:809651-829911 GCA_000803305.1 Toxocara canis | reverse complement strand
GGAAGGGGTGGGGGGGGGGGGGGAGAGGGGGACTTAGATAACATTTGTAAAACAACCTTCAGACCAATCAACATTAATATCCAAATAGAAAAAACCATTTCAAAGCGAAATTCACAGTGAAGTTTGCAGCAGTGTTGCAAAAAAAAAATTTCTGGTTTGATCTAATACAGATCGGAAAAATTTTGACAATTTTAAGGGATAAGCGACTTCGATTGACGGTCGGTTATTTTCAACTCGGAATACACCGAAGCCGGAGCTGTGAAATTTGGTAGATATAATCTACACTCTAGGTCACCTTAGATCCAATGTTAAACCAATTCAACAACCGCGATGAAATTAGTACCACTTATAGCGGAAGGAATGAGCGAGCATCCATTTTTCAATGACTGCGTTGTTTGCTTAATCGATTGGTCGCAAAAGAATGTGTTTTCAGCAGCTTGATCGAACAAGCGGTCGGGTTCAAAAAAATGAATATTCGCCATTCACGAGGAATTTATGGGACCGTTTGGCTGGGTAGTGAAACACTAAAACGCATATCATGCCAGTCGCCTGGCGCGCATTACCGCACATCCGTATCATTAAAAAAAAGTTTTGAAAAACTCGTGCATTTTCAGTTTACGCGTGTACGTAAGAGTATTCAAAATCGCTTTTTCAACGATTTAGAAAAGTTAATTTTGGTGCCCATTTCGCTGTTGGACCAAAACTTTGCGAGTGACCGTTTTTAGGGTGAAGAAGGCTATGCAATGACCCGTAAATGTTGAGGGGGGTTAAAGGTTTTATCTTTAGGACGAGTGTTTGGTTATTTTTAAAATTTTCAACTCTCTAATGATTCCTCTGGCTTACGATTGTGAATCACTCCTCAAAAAGACCTGAACTTGTCGTTGATCCCTCCTTAATTGGACGGAGGGGGGGGGATGAAGGAAGCGGGGAATGAGGGAACGATTGCCCACCAGTGGTCTTAGTATACATGTATGTACCGTGGTACGTGCCAAATAATAAAAGCTGTGCGTTTGATATCTAAGTTCATCTTCTTTTTATGTCATAAAATGAATTTTGCAATTCGCCACCAAAACAGCTCAGGTTGAGCATTAAATGATCACTTCATCAAAAAAACCTAGGTGTCTCAGAAACCTCTATGTACTGAAAAAACCTAGATGAGGTTTTTTTCCTGCTTATTTGTTTCTGCATAGCACGGCATAAATAGCTTGCAAAAGAAAACTGGAGCAATCGATGGGGAATGGTCGAGCATCCAACTCTTTTGCTTTCCTTGGCTAATATTTGACGTAACTTCCTCAAGGAGAATTAAAAAATATTTTTGAACTTGTCAACGATAGTACCACTGTAATACTTCCACACCAGACTGACGATGATGCCGCTTGAACTGTTCTCGAATATCACGTCACTCGAGATGACTACATCGCCTGCGAACTGGAATTTGGTTACGATCGTTATATATGACCTCACCTTTGCCGCCCTTTGCCGTCTTTCACTGTCCGCCAAATTTTGTTATGCCTTCTGCAAATGCAATTTTTCGTAAATAAGCTAGCCAAAAGAGCAACAAACACAGCTACTAGATTTTGAGCGAAATTCCGCTCTTCTGCTCTATAGCCGATCCTCATAAACAGATGCCATTTCAGAATCATTTTCACTGTAGGCTGCTAGTGGTACTTATGTTGGTTGAAGAGCATCCGACAAACTACAGACCGGACCGAACCGGCCATAACTTGCTAGACATTATCGAAGTTCAGACGACCGAGCCGGATTGCAATTTGTCGGGTATTTGAAAATTCATGGCGACTTGCCAAAATCGCCATGTTGTACTATTTGTAGGCAGTTTTTGGGAGCACATGATGGATGTCTGAGGTAATGTTCGGACTTTTCTACAGGGCAGTATTTGAAAAGCGTTTTGGTTTTTTGCATTATTAAGGAATGGCTCATATTATTTTAACTTATGCTGCAATCGTTACATCGGCATAAATAATACTAAAAGGCCGGACCTGGAGTCTGCGCATGTTAAACGAGTGGAAGGGTAGAGGTGGTTTGGCGGGAATGAAAGTGACATGAATATGTGGTGATAGAGGAGAGACTAGGAAAAGAAACGAAGCTGCCAAACAAGCATCGTTTCTCAGCGTTATCTCAGAATGGGATTTAAGAGTAAGCACCTTGCATTGCGCTTCGGTCTGCCATAAACGACGGCAGCAAACTGAGAACGGTTCCAAATGTACCAAAAATGTGCTCCAGAAAGGTCTCGGGGAACGAAAGAATCAGTCCATTTCACCCGCCACGCTAAAAGCGCCCTAGACGCCATGAACCACTTAAGTTTTTTGGACAATTGTTGCAAGAAATGTTCATAAATTTCCAATTCTTTCATATGCTCGTCAATATGCCGACGTACTTCAATTACTTCTCATAGGTGTTGCAATTCGCGAGTGACGTCCTCATGGAGGATGTTTAGAGAGAGGATGGTAGATATGTACGTAGGTGCCCATCGTGTTCTTCATATCACAAGTGTTACGTGAAATTTCTAAACAAGAACTAGAATGACGTCTATTTTCGCTAATTGGGTATCAATTGTATGATCGTGCAGAAACTTCGGCTTCATTTAACGCTCGCTTGCACAATTATTTATTATTTCACCTCGACGAATTGCTGACGCAATTGCATTGAACGCATACAAAGAGTACTTTTGTCCGTTGCTGGCTACTGTAAGACAATTCAACCATGGAGGTCTTACGCATTAATTGAGCTCTTTTATAGCGCGGTCATATGGCACTGCAAGACTCGCGCTTTTATGCAATTAATATGGCGCAAATGGTGATGAAAATGCCATAAAAATAATAACTAAACGACATAACGGAACGCAACGCACCGAGAACGAGTCGGCGCGCAATAAGAACCAGTGCATAACAAGCGACCATGGTTGAACTTGATAGATGGCGCATTTGTATTGCAGTAATCTTTACTCAAAATATTTGATCCGTGAGGACGCGATTACAGTCCATCTAAATTTGAAATGAACTGTTTGACAACAAGAATAAAGAAGAATGGATATGCCATTTAGTTGAAAAAATGAGTTTGCTAGTTGGCAAGAGAATGGAATTTGCCGGCACCAGTGAGTGAAATGCCACCCAAGTGCGAATCGACGCTGCAAGACAATACAAAACATTCTTTCACATGAATCAGATACTTCAGATGACGATAGTTATAATGGCCGACTCGTTCAGGCCGACCACGCACTGCCGTTATCACGAGGATTGCCGAGGTCGTAATGAAAGGAAGTGCATTATAATGTAGTCAAATAGCTCGAAATAAGCAAAGGATCACTCCATTGCATGACGCGAAACAAAATAAAGTTCCGGACATATCGTAAGCAATAACGTCAAGATCGTTTATGAAAAGGTTTAGGTATGGATGGCCACATATCCGGTTCTTCTTAGGCAATTCAGTTTGGCACGCTGCCTTAACGTTTTACTTTTGGACGATAAAATTTCCGCTGCTAAAATGTCTGTTAAATGACGTAACTACAAAGTATTACAGTAAAAAGCTACCGCAGTCAAAGATGCTGGACGACAGACGGCGTGAACTGGTTGTCTCAGATCATTGATGGCCTGTACCGCCGTGTCATCCATTGGCGAATATGAGCTCGTTTTCGATGATAAAAGTGGTAAAAAAACAGTGTCGATCTAGACGAAATCGTGAAAAAGCACTCTCCTGAATATGCTGCCAATTCAGAGATCCTCAATTAAGTTTTTAGTAGGATTCCGCATTATTCAAGTATTGGGCAGCAAAGTACGAAGAAGGTGTTGTAACAGCCTTCAGGATCTTGTGATCTAGACGCCCTGAAAGCAGGGCCTGTACAGCACGAAACATCATCGTGGTCTCATGAAAGATAAGCGCGGTACGCCATTGTGATTTTAAGAGATTTCCCAGAGAATTTTCCAACGTTTTTAGCCGCGGCTTCAAGATGAACTGAGCTTCAATCTGTGAATGTGACTGGCATTCCATTGCTACTGACATAGGTGTTTCGGCAAGCGATTTTTGGCTCTTCTCTCTTCTTGTCTCATTCTTTCCGAACATTCGTTTCGATTTTCGCTGCCTTTGTGAAAGTCGTCCGTGCACGTGCCGCTGCACAAAATTTCTGTTAACGAGGTAGCGAGGTAGTGGAACTTTGACATTACTGAAATCTATTGTGCCAAGCAGTTCGGATCGAACATTAGCGCCGATGAGAGGGAGCAAAACATGATGTCGGCAAAACAATGTGCACTTTAATTGATGGGACTTATAGTTTCCAGCGATAACGAGAATGTAACTCTCTTCGTAAATGTCATCCGTCGTGATCCAAAAATTTCTATCTTCGCCTCGCTTCTTTTGAACAGCTTGGATGATCATCGGCTGCCCTACTAAACAAGTGGGGACCCGTATCAGGGGTCAAAACGATATGATGATTCTACTCGCCAGAACAGTTGGGGTTTCTTTGATTACTCGCAATTTATGAATGTTTCTTGATATTTACTCGTATAGTACTAGCAAATTACTTGAAATTTTAACTTGGACCTTTTACTTTCAGTTGCTGGGGAAGTACTGGATTTAAGATAGCTTAAGCAGAACAACAACCATTTATTATCGATAAATCAAATGCACCTTTGAGGCAACAGAATAGAAAATCGCAAATGGAGAATCATGAATGCGGAAATAGCGCACACAATCAAGAACTGTGAACTATTCGATCACTTAGCAATTTATCTAGTTGCTTAGTTTGTTGTCGTTTTTGCGCTTTTTAAATGGTAATTTTCGCAAGCATGAAGATGGTGTTGCGCAATTAGCCCACGCATCACATTTTGCAAACTGATTACTTAAACGTTCGTTGAAGCTGGCCACTGTTCATCTTAGCCACCATTTTTTCGAATTCGTTTTTCGTGGTAATGCATGCGAAGTCTTCCCATTTCTGCAATGATTTTTGCTGATCAATGTCACGAACGTGTTGTACCAAGCGACTAGATACAAATACGATAAATCATGCGCTAATATTTTACATTATTCAACCGCTTGTGCAAACAAGAATGGTTTTTGTGCAACCCGCCAAAATAACAATAAGTCGATTTGAAATCGGTTAAAGGATAACACCTCCCTCGCTCAGATTGCACCCACCAAATTTTGGGTTTTTGTGGGTTTCCGGTTTCGCTCTTTAGGGGATTCAATATGCCAAAATCTTGACGGACTTAAAGGAAAACGAGGGTTACAAAAATATTACAGCGGGAACGCCATCGTTGGAAAGAAAACGACCTGAGCCCCGTTTTGACGTGACGCTCGCTTCCTCGCCCAGTACGTGAACTCTCCTTCCTATACGCTGCGGTAGGATGAATTTGATTCTGCCCGAATTAAGAATAAATGCGCCGTTTTGTATGAGTAAAACAAGAAAAATCAATTCCCCGTGTTGTTTCCAGAAAGAATTTCTTTTTTTTTACATGAAGAAATCGAGAAATTTTTCGCTTAAGTGGTAAATCGTATTTGTTAGTAACAATCGAAGAAACCGAAGATCGCCTTTAGCTATCGACTAATGTATCCGTTACATCTAATTCTTTATTGCGCTCTATAATTCATCAGTGTTTTAAGCGATAAATTTGTAAAGATGAGCAGATTCTTCGCCTTTAGCAATTCGGCTCACATTTGATAAAATGCAACCTTATTTCTTAAAAAGAAAACAAATCTTATTTCAACGCCTCTCTTCCAACATCTGATGGGACACCTGTATATTGTCTTGCTCGTAAAGATCGTGGCCAAAATTGGCAACATTAAAATACCAAGAAGCAATCAAGTGCCAAAAAAAACTCATATGCAACGCTACAGGCATTGCTTAATTACTCTCTAAGCCAATAATTGCTATCGTATTGCCTTCTTTATCTTATCCTTTTTGCGGATAACACACGCGCACCTATATTATCAATCGTTAGATTGCATATTAAAAATCTGAACAAAAAAAAACGTTTAAAATACGACGATCAGTTAGTTAAAATATAATTGCGTTAGCGTATGCAATACAATCGTAAAAAGTAAATATTAAAAACTGATTGCTTTTTAAAGTGAAAAGACATTTTTCTGTTGTATGCATTATTGAAACTACATCCACGAAAATCAAACGGAATAAAAAGAACGATGAAAAATCACATCAATCTGTCTATCGCATTTGGCATTAGACAGATGCATCTCTGAGCGTGAGCACGAGCACGTCATGTATACCACATAACGTCGCATTATAGCTTCAAATGATTCTCGGCATGAAACTATCGAACATACACATAGACATATGTAAAAACGTTACAAAAACATATATGTAGGCATAGACATAGCATCAGCATAATGCGCTTTGCTAATGCAGATTAGACACAGCTCACGAGTTGGAGAGGAAACACATAGATTCAATGGCTGGCTAAGATCTTAAAAATGCCTGAATCGTGGCACATTTCCTGGGTTCATATTTTCCATTTCTGCCATGCTATCTTTACGATGTCGGTCAATCATTGGCAAGTTGTACTTTCGTCCACAGTGTAAGCGTAATACGAAAATGATTTTTTGTTTGAGAGGGGAAGAATGGGCAGAAGACGAAGGCTCAGGTTTGGCTAACGAGATTGCGCTTAAAACCGACCGAGGTGACCAGGCCCAAAGGAGGTAACTGGGCCATTTCTTCGCTTTGATGAAAAGCGTAGTTAAATATGCAGTTGAGGTAAATTTTAGGTGCGGTGGACCGTGACGGCTGGCCAAGTGGTAGGCCACCTTTATCGTTGCAATGGGATTCTGATATCGCCCTGTCGTATACATTTGAATTACACAACAAAAAAACTTTGCATTTAATGCAGCAATAGTGAGGAAGCGAACGGCGAGCACAGAAATATATTTCGAGTGTAATACAGAAGCAATTTTTTGACCACAAAGGCCAAACTGGAAATTTCAAAAGCCAAAGAAGAATTATTTCACCCAGCAATTATGTTGATCGAAGCAATTTTCGAGCTGTTTTTCACATCATAAACAAGTAGAAGTGTGTTCAAAGGGAAAAATTAACTAGAAAAAATTTCGCGCATAAGCGGCTCGCTCGTTCAAAGCTGTCGTGGACGGAATTTCGTTACTGTTGGACCGATGAAATTCCTCTTTGAGGTGCGCTCAGTATAACTGAAACAACAGGGTAAATGAAATAAAACAACGAGCTGAGGGAAAGACATTTCCGCATTCTCACTGAACTGGGGATCAACAAATTTCTGATTTTTCAACCGAGCGAATATCGTCACTTTCAGTGCGGTAAACGAAATCACCAATGACTATCGAAAACGCCATCCGAATGAATTATAATTTGTGCCATTTCCACCACATCAGCTCTTTTTGTCGTCATGATTCATACGGGAATATTAAAAATGGTCAGGCAGGGAAATTAAGGTTGCGACAAACAAGATCTTAAATGATCGTAGCTGAGCATACTTCATTAGTGCACTCATGATTGGACGCCGACAATTTAACGTACAAATGAAACATCTAAAACAACTGCCAAGCAAGCAGCGAGATTTACGCATCAAACAACCAACTGGTTCCTTAAATCGTATCTTATGAGCCGCATGTTTTTACCTGGATTACCTGGTCCCTTATCAGCAACATACTGTCGCGACGGGTGAAGTCGTCCAAGTTTCCGTTTCCACCTCTCTGTTCGCGGCAAACCGCTGCCACAGAGGTGCTTCCACTTTCCGTATCTCGTCAGTCCACATTCATTGGAGGTAGTCCTGGTGGTCGCTTGATATCACGCGGATACCATTGGTATATTCTCTTTGTCCATCTGTTGTCGCGTATGCGGGCTACGTGTCCTGCCCATCGAAGTTGCTCCTCCAGCATTCCTCATTGACATCAGCTACTTTTGCTTCGTTGTGTATTTTATCGTTGGTTATGTGGTTCCTCAGTGAGATACGCAGCATCCTTCTTTCCATGGCTCTTTCCGCCACTGCTAAACGTTCCTTTTCGCTTTTTGTAAGAGACCACGTTTCACTTCCGTAAGTCATTGTTTTGACGACGGTTGTATGAAAAAATTTTAGCTCGTGTATCTGGATCGACTTTGGCTGTCAGAACTTCTTTCATGTCTGCGAAACACTTCCAACCAGCTCGTATTCTTCTGGAAATCTCTCCACTCATATCGTGGCGCATATATATTTCTTGGCCAAGATAGATAAAATGATCCACTTCCTCGATGAGTCCTTTCGTAGTTTTATTTGTGGACCATTTTGCGGATTGCTGCGCATGTATTTCGTCTTCTGTGGATTCATTGTTAATCCAGATTTCTTGCTTCCATTCTCAAGTTCTCGCAGCATCTGTGTCAGTTCGGTGCTGTTTGACCCAAGCAGCACGATGTCGTCTGCGAATCTAAGGTGGTTTAAATTTTCGCCATCGATAATGATTCCACCTTTCCATTTAATCTTCCTCATCACCATTTCCAAGCAGGCCGTAAATAATTTTGGCGAAATGGTGCCACCTTGCTTTACTCCTCTTCTCAGAGGTATCCTGACTGCTCTTTCAAATGACGTTGTTTCCGTGCTGCAGCCAGAGTTTGCTTCCTTCAGCAGACTACATATTCCGAACTGCTTCCTTGATCGACTAAAGCTTGGAGCACCGCATTGATTTCGACACTATCAAAAGCCTTCTCGTAGTCCACAAACGCTATGCATAACAGCAGTTTATATTCATTGCATTTTTCTAATATTTGATTTATCGTAAATAAATGGTCTACAACACTAAAGTTTCTTCTGAATCCTGCTTGTTCTCTTGGCTGCTGGTCATCTAGTTGAAAGGATAATCTGTTACTGATTACCTTCATGAACACCTTGTAGACCTGTGACAATAGGCTTATGGAGCGGTAATTATGTAATGATTCTTTGTCGCCCTTTTTGTGGAGCTGGATTGTCTTTGATCCCTTCCATTTTGCCGGTATCTTCTGCATTACCAAATAGCGGGTGAATCTGCGAGCTAGCTCCTTGAATATCCTGTATCCTCCACTCTCTAGTACTTTTATTCTTAGGCCGTCTTTGCCTGGAGCTTTGTCGACCTCCATCTGTGATGCGGCCCATCTAACTTCACTGATCACGACTGGCAGAACTTCTTAAGATGGTGCCGGAATGTGAGGTTCTGGAACGTTAACTTTAGAAGCAAAGAGATCTGTGTAGAACTCTTTGCATATATACTCCATTCCTTTTCTGCTCTTAACTAGTTCACCATCTTTGTTCCTTAATGCTGACAGCTGCGATTTGTAAAGTATTAGCTGTCGTTTGCACTTTTTCAAACTCGTCTTCTGCTCTGCTGCCTGTAGAATGCGTTGTTTGCGATAACCCTCGAGATCTTGCCGTAACTTTGCTCTTATTAGTTTGCAGAGCGTGCAATACTCGAGGTTAGTTCTTTTACTTCTTATCATTAACTTTCCCACCTCCATAAACTTCTTCGTTAAACGTGGATTATACTTCCAAACGTAATTACCCCACTTATCCTAAGTGAACCTCGCGCTGATTACACATGCTAAAGCTTTATGCATATCAACTCACGTAATGGCTCGTCAACTTGTCTGTGGATTTCTTAAATACATTCCAGTGGCGGTTAATTTGAAAGCAAACAACTCCATTTAAAATCAAGGAAACTCGCGATTTCACCTTATACGGTCTACTGTTGTGTATTCATGTTCAACTGCAACCCTCTTCTCGTCTCCATGTGTCCAAATGAACGAAGAAGGTGCCGATTGGCAAGTTTATCACTGTGTCTTTATGTAGTTCTACATGCACCTCCTAATTTTATCAGTGATTGGAAAAGCGTAAAGCACTTTAATACAGTTTTTCGAACCAGTACAATTTTAGCGCCCTGCTATAGGTTACATAACGTTGTTAAAATAAGGCTATGCAGAAATTTGTAATTACCAAACATTTTCACCGTATTTACGCTTTAAAACTTTTGGTATCGATGGTTTGGTCGACCCGTGGAATCACGGTCACCTTTTGTTCTCCGTCTTAGGCCCATACGAGATATCATATTCAATTTTACGACATCTAATTATGCTCTTAGAAGCACTGCTAAAGCGTCCGAAGAGGCGATAAACGGAGAGAAATATAAAGAGGTAATAGGCGTAACTTAGTCTATTTAAGAGCCACTTGCTAACTTATTCTTTGTACGCACTTGTGCCATTCGTTAATCCGAACGATACAGTTTTCTGATGCTTCCCTTATGCAGCCAATCGGTGAATTCAGATAAAACCTCCTATTGCCGCCTAAACGAGTGCATGTAGTAATTATTATTACTGAAATTATTACTGAAACTGAGCATTATTTGGTTTTGAGTTCAAAACAAAAATTATATTTAGAGTTACGTTGGCTGCTCACTTGCGCTATTCGAAATAAGTGGTAAAATCCCAATACGCAAACAAATGTGAAGCAAGTTCCTGTATCGTGCTCAGCAGGTGTTACGCCCTAGCTGTGCGCTCTTTATCATTCGCAAAATTCTTTGTGGGTAAAAATAGAAGGGCAAAAAAAATCCACATGGTCATTGCTGTCATAGTGAGTAATATGTGAAAAACTCGCTTATTGGGTAAAACCAAAATTACCCCTCAAGCATCAGTGAACATGTGGGCTAGCGCAGTTGATCTTCGAGCGACTATGATGACAAAGGAGGCTAAGCAATTCCGTACCACGTGTGCACTTTTAGAAGGCAATGGAATGTGAAACGAAAAAGCCTTTTTTAACCCATTCAGCCACTGCTAAGTGCAGGACGAGTGGATTTAAATGAAATTTGAATAATGGATGGATGGATTATGAAAACACAATCAAGCTGAGTGCACTCATCACTTACATATCGCACTTCAAGGAAAATGCTACCCGCTGAAAAATTTCCCAAATTCTTTTTTTAATCGAGAAAACTCGAGTGGATTTTGAAGCAGTCGTCGAGCCACGTAGCGAACGGTTACATACCTATCTGCAAGTAATCTTAGATAACATAAAAATTTTTGTCTACTTGATTTAGAATACTCTTGAGGCAATCAACAATGTGCCGACAGGCAGTTAACAGTTTACTTTGTTGGATTTAGGGTTAGTGGCCTAACTGTACCTACCGCAAAATAGAAAGCTTCAGTTGATAGGCTTGATAGCCGCAGCAGAAAGCCTCAGCCTCATCAAACTTTCAAACATTAACCTTTACATTTATCACATGATTTTGTGGGGAAAAAGTTTTGTCAAAACGAATCAACAGGTATTCCTGATGCAGCATAGTCCAAATTCAGTCTTATGCAGCCCTGATGCAGTCTTAGACGACTGCTCCGGACGAAAATTATTTGGCTTCCGCAACAGTTGGTAAGCTGGCAACTATACAGGTATGTTTTTCACAGCTGAACTCTGAAGTTTGTTGAAAGACGACGTATTACTTAAAGAACATTTAAGATTCCTTTGTTAAATTGGCCTTTTTGACAACCACCAGACAATTTCAACCCAGATAGCACCAGAATCCTATTTTGAAATTCGAAGGTGAAATGCGTTAAGGTGAGATTAAAAGCTTATTCGGGCGTGGTGTAATGAATAAGGCACTTGAACACTTGAACGATGCAGCGAACGATTCTTCAACGAGTTGAAGCATTATGCGAACGCTTGTGGCATTCATTACCTAAACCAAACTAGCTTTTTTGTTCTCATTCTGGTGCAAACTACCGGCGATTTCAAGCATGGGACTCTGTCGTTTGAAATGGCACAAGGACTCGATATCGCTATTTGCCCTCCTCGATCTATAACTTTCCTGGTGGTATCGCAGAGCCTTTTTTGGATATTATTTCCGCTACCAAATATCCTTTACAAAAAAGCGGTTATTTCTTTTACCAATTATTTCCTTTGTTAAATTGGCCTTTTTGACAACCACCAGACAATTTCAACCCAGATAGCACCAGAATCCTATTTTGAAATTCGAAGGTGAAATGCGTTAAGGTGAGATTAAAAGCTTATTCGGGCGTGGTATAATGAATAAGGCACTTGAACACTTGAACGATGCAGCGAACGATTCTTCAACGAGTTGAAGCATTATGCGAACGCTTGTGGCATTCATTACCTAAACCAAACTAGCTTTTTTGTTCTCATTCTGGTGCAAACTACCGGCGATTTCAAGCATGGGACTCTACTGTCGTTTGAAATGGCACAAGGACTCGATATCGCTGTTTGCCCTCCTCGATCTATAACTTTCCTGGTGGTATCGCAGAGCCTTTTTTGGATATTATTTCCGCTACCAAATATCCTTTACAAAAAAGCGGTTATTTCTTTTACCAATTATTATTTATCTTAACAAGCAAATGTACTCTATCGTAGAACTGGAGGATAACAAACAAAGCCATCCTTTCAGCAATGCAACAGATGATCATTGTCATATACAATGTGCAGGGAAACGTCTCGTTTTCCATATTGTCGGTAGCATAAGCTAGACCCATAGATAGTCCTGAATGTCCTCAAAGGACAGTCGTCGTATCAAGTGGTGGGTGAGCCACAACAAGTTGTTAAGCACCGAAAATCTGCATTATTTCACCAAACCTAAAAACGTGCCATCATCAAAAACTAACATGGGTTGCGCATCAAAGAACTGGAAGCACGAAATGAGCCAAAGTTCTTTTTATAACCACTTTGTTCATCGATTACGCATATGCAGTTCTCCAGTATTCTATACCTTGCACATTTCACTCATTAACACGTCCAAGTGACCTATAATAAAGCTCTTCCTTTACGCCTGAGTGGCTCTCCGCCCTCATGGGTTTCCTGCCTCTTGTGTCTCCCACCGTTATTTCAATGATCTAGCTTTTTAATGGGTTAAAGTGAAACGGAGGAATATGTAAATTAGTTTCGTTGTGCGCTGCTAGCGCCTAGTCATATACTCTTTGCCCGGCTATCCCGATGGCAGTGGAATGATTCTGAGTTAGTTCGCAATGAATCGAGTGCAACAGTCTCGCCTTAAATCAGTGCCCAAGCTAGGCGAATTTATGCATGTGGATTGAGATCGAAGTGGCAACTATAACCGCATTTTGCCACAAATGGCCCTCAACGTCATAGTGTCTGACGACGCAAAAGTCAAAGTACTCATATACAGAAGCACAAAGTATAGAATTCTATTTCCATCTTTCTGTGTATAAATAATAAATATCTCTGTAAAATCCATTTCCTCATTCATCTGTTCGAACTGATGATTGTTTACAGGACATTTCTGATTTTAAGAAATTGTTTCTGTGCGATTCGTCCCTTTAAATTCCTAGTCTCGTGCCATCTGAATCAGGGACGACAATCATCTCTCAGCGTTCCGAGTGACCATGCCTCGTCTGTTTAAATCCTCCATCCGTTCCTAATATCACTACATTGACCACTGTCCACTGTAACTTTTACAGAATGTTCGAGTCTTTAGTAATAAAAAGGCAGGAACCACATCTAAATGTCCAATTATTGGAAGTCTGGAAGTGAGAAAACAATGTCATCAATTTTCATTGTCATCGGGTACGGCATTAGACACAGATATCACGCTTTCTACAACGGCGACACAATTACACATCGCCTAACTCGAATGTGACGAACTGAACCCAACGTGAGCACTAAGCATTGAAATTCAAGAAACAACATTTTGCAAGGCTATCAGTGACCAATTTCCAAATTGACAATATCAGAGAAATCTAAACGAGAAAACTAACAACTGGAAGAGCGCGCCCCTCCCGTGGCGCAAAACAATTGGCATTCGATACCCAAGTCCTCGAAAATAGGAAAAAGCACAAAACTTCGCCAACCAGAATTGCTTCCATGTTTATCTGGGGCTGCTATCCGTATGCTTGATTTTCTTTTCAAACACAAACTCTTATTAACTGCACGACCCGAAAAAAAAACAAATGTAAATAGGGCAAAAAAAGAGAAATTCAACTACTTTAGCGAATACTCCGGTTAACGATAAAACAACTTCGGGAGGGTGATCAACATATACGACAACTTTTACATAAGAATCTGAAGAGGCAAGAGAAAATTCCTTGCAAGATCCGATTCTTCACAAAAAAATTCCCACTGCATCTTTGGTCATATTTAGATGAAAAGTGATCATTTAACCGATTCGATTAGAAGCCGTCTTTTCCATAGTTTTGAATCTTGCCAAACTTCATAAGTAACTTAGAAACAAAAATGAATCAAAAGGAAGACATTTATATAAATATCACTGGGTATATGTAAATGGCAAGCATTTCAAACACATGTCAGGAGCACAACACAATTATAATGTGTTCTATAACTCTATTAAGGAATTTGAAAAAAAAAAGAAAACACCAACGACGCCAACCAACCTCTCAAAGCCACGAAAAAAGCAATCATGCATCGCTTACACGGTGTTTTCAACAGCAAATGCATTCATCGAACCATAACGGGAACTGCCCAAAAAAAAAGTACCGAATTACTTTTGCTTTTCTTGCCGATAGCTCTCTTACAAATAGCGTAACAGGTTCAAAATTTTCCATTATAGAACGCTCTCATACATATGTATTATAGTTTGCTGAATGATACGCGAGCCAAAGAAATTTCAGCCTATTCGACTTTGCTGTATCGAAAAAAAAAAGAATGAAAGAGCAACTGCCTGCATAAGCTGGGGCTAATATCTTCAAAATTTCAATTGCTGATGGCTATAAACGTGAAAAAGTGCGGCCACACAGTAGAGAAATGCAGCAGTCAGGATGTGCAAAATGTAACTAAGAACGCAAAAGCTAAATGAAATCAACGAAGAATTTAGCGCAAATCAATTCATATCGCACTTAACAACTAAAAGAGGTATTATTAACAAATTGTGAAAGGTGCAAAAATGCTTCTAAATGGGAACTGATGAACTAAACTGAGACAGTGATTTCATTCAAACATTAAATGGTTTACTTGGCCAAAAAAAAAACATAGAAGCTCTAGAAACTGCAGTTTTAAAGGAATTTAACGACTGCATGAACAACATGAAAAAAAAAAGAAGTATATAAATATCACTGGGTATATGTAAATGGCAAGCATTTCAAACACATGTCAGGAGCACAACACAATTATAATGTGTTCTATAACTCTATTAAGGAATTTGAAAAAAAAAAAAAGAAAACACCAACGACGCCAACCAACCTCTCAAAGCCACGAAAAAAGCAATCATGCATCGCTTACACGGTGTTTTCAACAGCAAATGCATTCATCGAACCATAACGGGAACTGCCCAAAAAAAAAGTACCGAATTACTTTTGCTTTTCTTGCCGATAGCTCTCTTACAAATAGCGTAACAGGTTTAAAATTTTCCATTATAGAACGCTCTCATGTCTCAAAGAGGAAATTTGCTGAATGATACGCGAGCCAAAGAAATTTCAGCCTATTCGACTTTGCTGTATCGAAAAAAAAAAGAATGAAAGAGCAACTGCCTGCATAAGCTGGGGCTAATATCTTCAAAATTTCAATTGCTGATGGCTATAAACGTGAAAAAGTGCGGCCACACAGTAGAGAAATGCAGCAGTCAGGATGTGCAAAATGTAACTAAGAACGCAAAAGCTAAATGAAATCAACGAAGAATTTAGCGCAAATCAATTCATATCGCACTTAACAACTAAAAGAGGTATTATTAACAAATTGTGAAAGGTGCAAAAATGCTTCTAAATGGGAACTGATGAACTAAACTGAGACAGTGATTTCATTCAAACATTAAATGGTTTACTTGGCCAAAAAAAAACATAGAAGCTCTAGAAACTGAGAAAAAAACTTGCATTAACGCAATACTGAACAGGAGCATTCTTTCTGATGTATTCGGGACAGCAAAATTCCAATAAACGATTTTGACTTTAAGAAGTGAATTTAGAAATGCAAAAAAAAAACATGAAGAAATGTAGCAGTTTTAAAGGAATTTAACGACTGCATGAACAACATGAAAAAAAAAAGAAGAAAGGAATCACTGGCCGATAGCTGTAGATGCGTAGCTATGAATGTCCACACCCAGAAAGCAACACTTCCTCATCAAAACATTGTTCATTTGATGGACACTGAAACTACGAACTCTTCCCTTGCAAAAAAAAAAAAAAAAACAACAACAATCGCTGCTTCAAATCCCATGTTTTCTCTACGAAGTGCTCCAATACGTGCACGCAACCTATGAGACAACCACATTTTTACACTCAAAATGATAATTGTATAGCGTAATTTGCATATTTACATTCAACAGTTGCTAGCGTTGTAAATTTTCTCGGTATTCGCATACGAAAAACTTATATGGCGATATAGAAGAGCTTCATAGGGCACTCCAAAACTATTCAAACACAAACAGCCAATTTCATCCCCATTTCGTCTACTGCATCGAACGCTGCTTCACATATGCGGTAATGCACAACTCTGCACATTGTACGCTGACCTCTGTGAAAAAGAAATGGCGAACGGGGAAAAAATTTTATGATATGCATATTCTGAATTGAAATTTGAGAGGATCAAAGCATTACGGGTGCAGGAATTGTTTAGCCCAGAATATTTTTTAAGCGCTTTGAATTTCGGAAATTTAGGCATTTGAAATTCGTTTCGATATTTATATCAGCCGACCACATACGTCAGCTCCGGCTTCCTCGTGCCTATCACTCGATGAAGCAGGGTACGTCATATAGGTAATCTGCAGATGGAAGGCTGTGATATCCGCAGGTCGTCCCATTCAAAAAAACAACGAAAAAAAGAAAACCAAAGCTAGTTTTGTCAATGCCCCAAAAGTGTTAGGGTGGCAACATATGTTTCAAAGGAGATAGAGCCATCGGGCAGAAGTGTACGAAGTGCGACGTTTCAGCTAAAACGAGAGTTTCTTTAATCGGCCATATAATAAACTGAATAGAGATATCGATCGTTAGCTTTTATGAATGACAGCACGGGAAATGAATTCTCGGCATCTGGATACAAATGCATCGATGGCGATTCGTTCTTCGCCGATATCGTACAATCAAATATCTCCAAACGAATTCGTAATGTGTCGGCTAGTAGACAAAGTTCATCCTGCAAATTGGTTAGCAATTTATAGCGACGCAGATTTTTGAATGAAAACTACAAGTTCCAGGTGTATTAGAAATGCTCCTCGAATATCTGCTAATTTTGGCGAAAAGCCAAAAAAATCATTGTAATCACGTGTTTGCAATAGAATTACGCGAAATCAGTCAAATTAGCCTAGCCACTCATCAGCGACTCGATAGGCGTACGCACTACCGTACTTGCCAGGACGACGCTACCGGCAGCTACTATAAAACAGGAAATATATCGACAGTTAAAGCATAAAACTGTGTCGATGGGTATCGAATGCCGAAAAAATAATTTTGGATTCAGATAAGATGCAGAAAAGAAATTCTATTAAATATCTCAGCATTTGAAAGCATCAAAATGAAGAAAATAATCGCCTAGGGTACTTTAGGCGTTTTGAAAATGCCATCATTTATTGATACATCGCCTACTCACGCTCTCTTCCTGTTTTTTTTTGCCTTTTTGCGTTTCATCCGCAGAACTAAATTTAGCAGCAGAACCTATCTACACACACACGAACAGAGGAATGCATCGAATTGAATATTTTCCTTATTGAGTAAAATGTTTAGACACAATCGTCTCATGCACGCGACAGAATGGCTCACTTCTACGCAGCTGGTCATGGGAGCCATCAAACAAAAATTTCACGTCGCGTTTGCGGAAAACGGACCTCTAGCAGGATAGTCAGGATGGGTGGAGAGAGGGTATGGAAGAAAAGACAGGATGGAGATGACATCTTATGAACAAAAAAAGGAGGGAGTAAGGAGATAGAAGAGTGGATAGGTAGGAGGGCGGGATGGAATAAAACTTCAGTTCTCGTAGGATCAGCGAGCAACTCGTTATGGGAACATATTTGAAGGTTCAAGCACTGTACATTTTAGGTTTTGTCATTGGAAATGAAACGGTAGATTTCATAATTACGGAAATAAAAGTTGATGAAATGGTAACAGAGATACCAGCAAAATCTAAACGATGACCGACCAACTGTTCTGAACGGATCCAAAACAGTGGAAGAGCAAGACCTCTATAAAGTGAATTCAGAATGGTTTAACTCTGGAGAACTTTTGGAGAATCCATCCGAGAAAACAAACGAATAGCTTGACGGGAAGAAAAGCATTAAAAGTTTAGAAAAAGATGGATAAGAAAGAGCGAAAATTTCTTTCCAGAACTGCAAGACTTATGTTTTTGCATCTGTTAGAGTGTGGCTTTTTGAGTCATTTTCAGCGTTTCAAAATGATCGAAGAGGCAACGCCAGCGCCGCCCCCTCTGCGATGTACCTGCACGGAATAAGCTAAGGGGCAAGATTCCAGTGGTGCCAACCTCAGCTCCGATTTCTTTTGCAAAGTGACGATGGAACGCTGTGAAACGTTGAGACATGACGTCATCAGCGCACAAGTAAACTTCGGCAGCGCCCATAGCGCAATGATAAAACGGTCAAGAGGTGCCGCCGCATGCTAGCAAGGATTTGAAACTAAAAGCTTGTCCAAGTGTAAACAGCACTTTCTGAATTTCAGTAAACTTGTTGCCTCGTTACGACGTCATTCAGTACACACCGATCCCCGCCGTAAGCGCCAATGTAAAGCAAGAAGCCTTCTCAGCGTTTCTAAGAAATCCAAAAACGATACATACGCAGCGCAAACTCGATCCTATGAATGACACTTGTTCTATTTCGAAGGGCTCAATCGCAATAACACATAAAAATACTTTCCAGCTAATTTCCGTTAAAATGCATACATGCTCTATACCTATGGGAGGAAATGTTCGCAACCTAGGCGTGGATTTCGAGCAAATTTAAACGATTTCACGCGTGAAATACGATTGAATTCAAACTATTTTATAGATCAGCGATGACAGTCTTACTCTAACAACGAACCACTCTTGCATTATGGCGGTTGGCCCCTTTTCTCCTTCCCAGTTGCACTAGCCGTTAAACTATGCATCGATGTTTTTCTTCACATGTGACCAATTTCAAAACATACATTTGGTGGGCAATATTATGACGTGTTATCAACATATTGCTTCCCACAAAACGGATAAAATTTTTCATGTTTTTGCGTTTTAATTTTCATGATTCGCATGATCGTTCGACACACAGCTTCGCGTTTACAAAATCGCCAATGATTATGGGAGCATAAAGCGAAACTCATTAAAGTGTCATCTTTTGCTCTCATAAACTCCGGCAATTGTGACGACTATCAAAATGGACTGCTCCTAGCCACTTCTAAACATCGAAGACGATTCAAATGTACGATGATGTGCAATGATGTAGAACGCCCACACACGAAAACAGATATGCCGGAAAAATATCGTAACAGAAAAAAGACACGTCAATCCCAGATAAACGGCTGATAATGAAAAATTACTGCAAATCAACAATCATTAACGGCCGCATATCGCATTCGGCGACTGATTACGTGAATCCTGATTATAGATATAAAATGCTTCGTTTTGCCAAACGAATGCCATGTAGTAGGTTTGCGATGTCCCACTGTTATCGCCTACCGAGCTAGCGCTACGTTATCTGATTTGTGAACCGATTTTTGACTGAGATCCTTTCGTGAAAACCGTTGAGAACAGAAATGAGATCAGCTATATGGAAACATGAAAGATAATTCATACTTACTAAGGCGTCACTAAAAGCTTAGTGCAGATAAAGCCTCTAGAGGTTTATATATGCCGGGGATACGAAAAAAAAACAATATGTCAATGATAACTATCTTGCAAAACAAGACACCGTAGACGCAGTCTGTCGAGAAACCGCGAAAAGCAACTTCTAGCAATTCTAGGTGCTAATTTTCAGAAAGCAAGATACAACTGCTTGCCGATTTTAGCACAACAGTGGTGAGCCATAATCAAAAACCACACCAGATATGGTGTATTTTTGTTCCTCACTAGCCTTTCCGTAGTTTACTTATTCATTACCACGCAATGCATGAGATTACTAACCCGATTTACTTTTCCCACTCAACTGCCGACCTTTTGACTGTCTTGTATTGTTTCATGAGCTATATTTAAATTGCTACTTGCAAAGTGCATAACGGCCATTTGTGCAGGTTTATGCATTTGTCTATCTCTTTGGCAATTCCAACTACGGAACTACTGCAGCTAGTGATGAATTTTGCTAGCTACAAGCTACATCCTAAAGCCTCACTTCTATCTTTACTTCAAGTGATTTCACCGATCCCCTCTCCCCCAATCCTCTCTTTCTCTCTCCC
>JPKZ01002916.1:782410-809484 GCA_000803305.1 Toxocara canis | reverse complement strand
CTCTCTTTCTCCCCCCCCCCCCCTCCGTGAAGAAGACTCATATAAGGGAGGCGAAAAATTTTCATGCACTTAAGGAGCGGTCTGGTCGCAGAAACGGATCTTCGGCCGAAAACTTGTGCGGGTAATCTGGTCGTATAAAACCTAAATTATGTCAACTGTTAGCAGTTTATGCGACCAGGCTGATTTGAAAGATGATTCACATCAAAGCGTATATGCCATCAGTCCACTGACATACATTCCTATTCGTCAGAGACAACAACAAACCCGATACCTCATCGAGTTTCCTCAGATGAACTAAGTGATCCACGGGACACGGAAACACAAGGAAACTCAAAATCAATGCCATGCATGCAGTAGTTGCGAGTATTTAGAGAAAAATTTCAAAGCATGTGAGGTTGGCGATCAATATTCATTTAGTGAAAAAAACCTTTGAAACGATTTAACCGATAAACGAATGGTTCTGAGACCACAAATTCATGGTAATTATCAAATTCTGTTTTCGACATTTCGCGATCCCAAACAACTTCTTTTGTATTCTAACAATTACATTGGAATTCGTTTTCATTCATCAGGTTATTATCAAAGAAAAACTGCTGCAGTGTAAATAAAGTGTGAGTCAATTTTTTCGAGCTATTTTGACACTTCGCAAAGAAAATATGCCATTCAACCGCACAGTTGCATATGTTCTCTTTGAAAAATTAATCCACTCAAATCTTGAACAAAAGCTTCACAACAACGAATAAATAAACGTAAATATCCACTCAAAAATTTATGACCTTTGTGTTTATTCGCTTTTTTTCGGTGTAAAGAACTGCCGATATATTTACGTCAGGTCGCGAATAAATACGGACATTTTCATCATTTTTTAAATTCTTTTTTTCATCCTTTTCCACTGTTTTAAGTAGTTCGTTTCAGATTTTTGAAATTCGACTGCGTATTGCGTGTATACCGTACCGCGACTAGGGGAGTTAGGAGAGGCCATTCACGCGGTTGAACGACTGCGTAAGTTTCATGCACAACTATTGAACGCATGTCTATTATACAGGCATGGGCACTCATTACGGTAGCAATAATATAGCAATTCATATTTTCTAAAAATGTCGAGCATTAGCAATTAATTCCCGATGCGACCAAAATCGACAAAATCAGCAAAGTGAAAGGAAGCAATTTCCTTATGAGAGATCGTGCACAAACGATACGTTTCCTTACGACAACACTACCATGACAACTAAAGCAAAGCCGTCTATCACATGCAGCCTAAAACATGCCGGTGTCTGGTTCAGTGCTCACATAGAGGAAATCGTCTTAGTCATATTATTCATGTGTGTGGGCACCAAATATGAAAGGAAGGAGGCAGACAGGCTGAATGTAGATCAAGAAGTAACTGAGCTATAAAGTCTACTTATACTCACTCAACATCAATGCAGCGGCGGCTTATAGAATGCGGCGGAAAGAGAAACAACAGAATGCGGATTGATGCACCATCGGCCCCCATCTGATCACAGCCTAGAGACATTGTAGATGAACTACATCTATTACTGCTGATCCAGTCAGTGTAACTATCAGGAAGGAATCACAAAAGTTTACAAACGAATTGAAGATAGAAAAGTTCAGAGAGAACCAGTATTCAGAGAAACCTTTAAGAAGAAATATGTAGCTAAAAATAATTCATAACTCATTTCTAAAACCGATAACACTTCTGAAAACAACTACATTTAGAAAAAATTATAGCAGTCGAGTGCAGAGGTTTGATAAAAATAGAAGCTAATAATTCTCCGATAAATTCTATTAACATAAACTAGTTCCAACTGACTAACTGTCCCTGAGTGCGTTTTCGTGGGCGAAGCGTGTCGACTATTGAAGCGCATTTAGAAAAATTCTGACTGCGACTGAATGCTAAAGTAAAATCCCCTATAACCGTCTTCACGTTAAGCTAAGCAAAAAAAAAAATGTAAAAAATGAATAAGGTGACCGCAACATCAACTACCAGCTCATTTCTTTCTTCATTCGAACGTACACTTCCGGTTGCAACTATTGCAAGTCGTATAACACTCCCTTCCATACAAACAAATATTTACACAAATAAAAAAATTGTGTGAGTGGTGAACGGCTTCGAAGAGGAGATGAATAATTCGTTGTGCAACAAAAAAACGATAAAATGCAACTCAAAAGAGAATTCAAAAATGAAATCGAATGCATCATGATGTCATCTAAGTGGCTGATGAAATTTCATTGATGACGCATGTGAAAAGTCACAACTCTGGGAAAAAAGTATCACCTGCAACGGACAGAGATCACTCGCTGAGAAAATATGCCACTCTATAAAAGTGTATATATGACTACAAATAACCGTTTTGTGCCCGGAGACAATTCTCAGCAGCCGCTCTTGCAAAACCTGTTGAGGCATTATTCGAAAAAGGACCAATAACATTTCCAGTCTTCTTACATCTCGAAACTAGTCTCTGTACCATCTGTACTACTTGAGAAAGAATCACACGAAAAGTCGCTTGCGTTAAGAAAAGGTCGGCTACCTGCAGATTCGTTATGAGGCTCATAATCATGCGTCTCAAAAAATAAAACAAAAGGGATTAATGAGCCATACATAGTCCAGATTCGACAAATTGGAGCGCACACAGAGCAACACGTTACACGTGTGAAAGCAACAAAACAACTCTTCAATGCATCCATCCATAACAATAAGCGCCAGTATAAGTCCACTGATGAGATCATTATTGCGCACTTCCTCACCGCAACGAGCAATTAGGATATGCGAAGGTGATTTATCTACCGCACAAACAATTAAAAATTTCTAACTCTGAATTATAATCGCAAAGCAACAAACGTAGCAGCCCATTTCATGTTCTCTCTAAACCACCACAAAAAACGAGGTCCTTGCTAAGCATTCAAATTTAGAATACAGCCAGCCAGACCAGGTACAAAGAGAACTTAGAAACACATCAAACCACGTAAAATCGATGAGAGTGAACGATGGAAAACTTGCTTGTTCACTAACTCAGAGACCAACAAAACGTTAGCCTTTCGGTAGAGATGTGCCTTTTGAGATACAGCACTGAGAAAGTTTAACATTCTTGAGATGAAATGCATCACGAAACCATTAAAAGTTGCAAATAAATATGACTAAACTATGGAAAAGACTGCCGTACAACTGGTACATTGCAATAGAACAACTACCAGAGGAACAGAACAAAGTACGAAACCGTTGGCATATTTATTTGAGTTTAATAACTAATGAAAGATTTATAACTGATAAAAACAAGATGCATAAACGATGCAACTACAAAGTTTACAATCAGTCACCGATATGTGTAATATACTTAACATCGTAAGATGAAAACCAAATGATTTGTTACAAGCAATGCGTATACTAACGAAAAATTTAAAACGTCTCTGCTGCAGTAAGAATGCGCTGACAAACGCTAACAAGCAAGAGCTTACCAATCACCAGTTTTGAGTTCTGAGACTTGGCTGCAACCTCAACTTTCAGCGCATTAATTTTGCAACTCTTTTTTCCTTTTTTTTTTTTCTTTCGTTTCTCTCCCTCTCCCTTTCTTTGGTTCTTTTCCCCTTTCTCCCTTCTAACACCATTTCTTTCATTTTCCTGAGCCGACTGCTGCCTCAATCTAAAAATGGTCTACGACCTGCAACCGCCCCTCCCAAATTAAGGAAAGTGGTGGCGTGGGGGGGGGGGAAGGAGGATATGCTAACGGTTCAGTTAACAGCCACATTTAAAAAAATTGTCATCAGGTTTCGTCCTGTGCGAATATTGGTGTACAGATATTTAAACTATGCCGGTAAACTGAATTGCGATAATGGCGTTTCCTTCAACTGCTGCTGAGTAGGTGCAAGCGTAGAAAAGTGGAACATTTGCAAAAACATTAGGGAATGCGTCTCAATAAGCTGACATGATGCGCATTCTTCACAGTGCTAGCTCACTTCACCAGACAAAGATCTAGTGAAAACAACCGTTTATATTCAAAAGAGTAACATAAGACATACGTCAACAAAATTTCTCTCTCGTAAATCAGATCTTAAGTGCGCAGAGTACCATCAAAGAATCACTCAGTTCACATATAAATATTTTTAGAGCAACAAAAAGTAATGAAAAATGCACTCAAAACTCGATCAACCACAGAAATTTCGTCAAGTACGCATAAGGTGATTAAACGAAAGAAGAAGACAAACCTCTTCAAAAATGCCTTCGTTAATACGATGCATAATTTGGCGCGGATTATGATCGGTGAAAAGGCGCGAATAGAACGACCTTGGCAGAGAGTGGAACTCGTCTAGACTCTCGAACACGTCCAATGCCCTCAACACCAACATCAGTCTCAACGCCTCTACGCATCTCCCATCCACAATCTTCTCACGTGCACCGCTGCCAGCATGCTGCTTGAAAAATACAAACTTGACGGTTGAATTCTCCTCTTTCTTTCACTTATGCAGCATTAGGCACACGTTGCAATTAATCGCCTCAATTTTTAACTAGCTGTGCCAAGCATAGCATGTTCTGCATAGGTCAAATGCGGTAAGTGAAAAAAAAGCCATCATTCCAATTTCGTCATTCATCGCATTTTCCACAGCTGCTACTTTCCTGCCGACTTTCATTTACATCGAGATAGACAATAACAGCTAATTCGTTTTATGCGCCTCAGGGGACTAGAAATTGCATTGAAACAATTGCAGAAATTAGATCTGTCAATCAGTAGCTAATATTTTTAGCACACGATCATTGCCACAGTTCTACGTTATGCCCCTCTCTATACTAGCAACCCTTACCTAACTGATGGTCGGCTCCCCATGAAATTTCACTGGATCACATACTGACTGCGATAAAGGATAGTCAAAAGGCAATCGCAAGGCCTCTATAGCAGCAGTGTACGATACGTAAGAAAAAGTTTAACATCCTCAATTTCAGACTGGTTTGCGATATCTACTTTTTACCTGCTCCCGTTTTATAATCTAACTGCCCACTCTTCTCTGACTTTTTCCTTCTAATTTCTTCTTTCCCAATTTTTAAACTTTCACAAAATTTTAAAGTTTCCCGAGCCGATTGTAACTTCAGTATGAAATTGAGCTGCCACTCAGGATAATCCCCTCATAATTGGGAGGTGGAGAGAACTGCAGATCCTTGTGTGATGCCAAGCAAGGCGCATAAATAAATATTTTAAAAAAACCGAAAAAAAAACCGAAATTCCAGGAAATAGTCTTGAAAAAAAGCTGACCGGATCTCAAATTCACAAAAACTTTTGCCACGTTGACCGAATTTCATGCTCACAAGCAATCGTTTCAAAAACATGCCACAGTTTTCCGCTCATCTCTGCATGCCTGCGCATTTATCAATTGTCCCAAACGAAATCATCAATAAATAAAATCGCACATCCAAAATTCAACCAGCAAACAAGCCCTTTTCTCCAAACTACCAATTTCATCAACTTTTACATTTTCCTCGATCATTTCGAGTCATCCTAAAGCTGATTTTTGTAGTTTCTGTGGATTTTTGTAGTTTGTTGTGGAATTTAAAAAATTTATAAGGAAAATTCGCTCTAAAGAGAGTGAATTTTCCCTGTGAATTTTTTTTATTCCACAACAAACTACAAAAAAGAACTCATCTTGTTAGACACACATTACAAAAATTCCATTCCCTATAAGATTTTTGCTTACGCTACGCGTATCCGGTCATCGTTCATGTGGATAACAATGTTTTACCACAAAATAGTATCGTGAAATGTTACATAAAAATGCGCAAAAATTAATTACCACATCCCAAAGTGTTCGCATAATGTCAACGGCCAGCAAATCGTTGCTCATTACCGTATTCGATGAATTGTTTTGCGAAACAATATCCTCTCGAAGCAATGGCCACTGCTTGAGGAAGTCGTATCGAGCGAAAGCACCAACGATCGCCTACGAAAGGACACAATACTGGGAAAGCAAGAAACGGAAGCGTATATGCTTCGACTCAAATAAAAATCATCTCTCGCATTGTCTTTCCTTTTGATAAATGACAGAAAGGTAACGCAAGCACTCAACTCACTGTTGAAGTGATCCGGAAACAAATTCACCATTCCGATATTATTTTTACTCATAACTAAAATGTGACGTTCCAAAGAACATCCCACTTTAACGGTCAACATCCTACATAAATGTCCATAGTCTCCATAACTTCATTGTCACGTCGCATAAAAATGTGACGATTAGGTAAAGTAAACGAATCAATACTAATACAATGCTAAAGGAATAATATTATTAATCGTGTGGTATAACTAACAGACATTTACCATTAACTGTGTATCAACGTAAATGATATGGCAAATAAACAGCCTAAAACAATATGTAGAGGACGAACATAGAGGCTGAACTTGCGGCTACGAAATGGATGCAAAGAAAATAATTAAATATCGACAGTGATCCAGAAGACTCGAAAATGAATCAAAAGTTCCAAAGAGTTTTTTAAAAACCGTTGCACGTTTGAAGCGGTCAACGATCAAACCGATACCGCCAAATGAGACGACAGTTGCATCCGATGATTGATTAATCTAAAACAATTTGTCTAGATTCAACTTCATCAGAGAACACCAAAAGCAGAAAGACTCCTTTGGAACAGACTTCTTCTTAAGGGATAACATAGATCTCGGACTTCATTAACTGCGCACTAATTATTATTAATTACATTTTACTACTAATTGCGACGACTGATGAATTTAAGCGACCACTACAAATTCACCGTTAGAACACGAGTGAAAATCGATTTATTTTCTTTTAAATGTGAGTAAACGATCAGTGAAGCACTGAAAACGAAAGACGAAATATATACTCGAAATAAAAAAAAAAAACATTTACGCATTCAAATATTACATCCTAGAAAAGAAACAATTGTTGATGCTGGCCTTATAATTCTCGAATAAAACTGTCAGAATGTATGCTTTTTTTTTGAAGACGAGCAAAGTTTTTATTGTAACCAATTATATTTGTACCTGATGTTATATGACGAATTTGAGCTCTATTTGCTTCTCAGATTGCCTTATTTCCGTTACCTCCTAAATAAGTGGGACTGTAGACGACGGATATGCATTTTGGCTGTTTTTATCAAACCAACTGATTTCACAAAATTCTTGTAAAGGATTAACTTTAAGATTTTGCTCAACTTGAACGCTAGCGCAAATTTTTTGTTAAATATTTACAGTGGGAAAGAAAACCAGTGGAAAATTCATGTAAAATTTTCCAGTCGTGACAGTATAGTTTCTCTCGAAATCAATGAATACGTTCGCCGTCGAGCAAAGGATGCGATCGAAGAGTGAAGACTTAACCTAACAAATATTAAAACTTCAACTGTAGTAGTATTTGTAGTTGAAAGCAGCGGCGGACGAATACAGACGGAAAATTTCCCAATCATGATATGCGTACAAAGAGACATGATATCCCCATAAAACAATTTCCGAAAAAAACGACCCCCAAATATGACTCTCAGATTGCTATTCTGGAAACTCGATACGCAAATATGACACTTCCGATCAAGTTCTCAACATTCTAAAACGCAAGCGATGGCATACTACGAAGAAATGGGAAAGCGGCACTTTACAAGTGAAAATGCTTGACATTAATATAGTTACCCTTTTCATTTACAGAAAGCTAACTAGAAAGCTAAGATCTAGTTAGGTTCACTTTCGACTTGCGCTAGCAAATTACTGATATTTGTTACATACGTGCACGTCAAATCAAGTGATCAACGAAAAACGATTACAACATAAGACCAACTAAGTGACGACTGCACTTAACTGGTAGTATGATGTGGTGGATAACGCGAACGTCAAACGATCTAACAATATCAAATCACTATATTACAATTATTTTTTCAGCGATTTCAAAATGAGTGCCTTTTAAAGAAAAAATTATATGGAAATACAAAATAAATAATATTCACTGAAATGATCATGCGCATTCAGAACAATACACCATTAGTAACGTGATTAGCGCAATTTATAGCAGACCACTGATCTGGCTGAATTTATGAAAACACTGAAAACAGTAAACAAAAATATGCTGCCGCGAAAATACTTTCGAAAATAAATTTGCACTGACCAATCTGGTTATCATGCGTCTGTTTTTTTTCTACCTTATTCTTGCGAAATAATTTAGCAACAGCAAGCGTCAGCGAACGAAGAAAATGAGCGACGTCGTAGACATATCTTAATCTTTTAATCTTAAAGATCTTTGAGCCGAACGTTACGAGAAACTATTCATTGATCGGTAACAAAGAAATCTTTTACGGCGAAAAAAAAAAATTTTTAAAGATTAAACAGTGCCACATGCGTAAGAGAATCGACTGGCCATTAACCGGAGCAGCGTTCAAACAAGCTTGCGAAAGCCTCAAGGACAGTGCATACACCTATATATATATACATATATATATGTATATGTATATATATACATGTATATATATATAGGTGTATGCATATACACGTATATGTACATGTATATATATATATACATATATATATGTACAGATGTGTATATATATATACATGTATACATATATATATACATATATATATATGTATACGTCGTATATATAAACATGTTATACGTATATACGTACATATACATGCACGTATATATGTCTATATATACATGCATACATAGATGTATACACATATCACTCATTTCCTAGAATGTAATCATAATTTTTAATATAATGTGCAACTGGGCCATTCCCGAATCAAATGCACATGGTGATGAAACCTTCGAAAAGAGTTTCAAACAAAAGGCGAGCAATTTTCTCAACAAATGTCTAACCATCCCATGGCACTAAGAGATTAAATTGGTCTTTGATGACAACTGCTATCTGCTTGACACTGCGCCCTGAGCGCCGTTAGTGTTGTAAAAAAGTTCTCTTCCTCTCACCTTCTACCTCGTACACCGTGCTGAAAGGGTTTCCATTGCAAACGCACCTTTGCAAATTTTCGTGCGCGTTTTTTAATCTTAAAGATCTTTGAGCCGAACGTTACGAGAAACTATTCATTGATCGGTAACAAAGAAATCTTTTACGGCGAAAAAGCAAAATTTTTAAAGATTAAACAGTGCCACGTGCGTAAGAGAATCGACTGGCCATTAACCGGAGCAGCGTTCAAACAAGCTTGCGAAAGCCTCAAGGACAGTTGAGATAAACTTATGGTAAGCCGAAATATGATAATCACCGTAACTGATGAAAAATATTGCAGTCCAAGAAACCCGCCTCAGACTGCCCGAAATCAAAAGATGATCGTGTACAGCATGTGCATGTAAAATCGTTGGAGAGGAAAATATGCAACGAGCGAACATATCTGTCGGAAAGACCCTCAGCACAATTAAAGTCCCACACGGACATCACAAGTCGCCTGCCTTCTTCGCCCACCCTCTCCTTTCTGTTTAATGACTGGGAAATAAGGTAGGTTGCGAAACTGAAGTGACATGCAATCCAGCGATAAGTAAGCTGATCCACCCGCCTTTATGTACATAACCTTATCAAAGATTCATTATTCTGTGACTTGGAGAGTGGAAAAAAGCAATTCAACCGATTTCGAAATGCGGATCAACTTCCTAACACGTCCGAGTGTCAATGACTTTGCCAGGCACAATGAAAACATTCTAAAACAAGCATAATGTGTAATCTTATGATGCAGCCCAAAACTGTCGAATTTCATATCAGTGGCTGCAGCGATTGATATGAAATTCGGTTAAGTTGTTCAGCAGGCGGGCGCACCCACAGATTCAAATGTAAGAAAATATACAATGTCGTCGCATTGCACTCGGTGAACGCAAATCTGTCAAAGCGCCAAAAAATCGAGAAGTTCCTGTGTCTAATTTGTTGGACTCCCTCAGCTGAACAGGCTTTCCTTTCCGGACTCTCTCCGAACGCAAATACCGCTAACAATTCGTCATTGGAAATATTTATTAGTTAGCGCGCCCCCATTGCACAACAAATAAGTTGCATATTTGTTCTAAAAACAGAGCAGTCAAGAATTTCACAAAAAAACAATTAAAATGCCTTATTGTCGTCACAAGCGTGTATTAGTGTCACTTTTACGTTGTACAAGTGAGGCTTTCGTATATCCTGCATCGAAAATCTGGAGCCGTCGAGTTGGTCATTTGAAAATTCCCAAGTGTGCGTTAGGGCTGTATGCTCATTTTCGTGCACTACACAGTCAAGAAATTTTGATGCTACCGAACTGAACGCCGAACGCATCCATTTTAAAAAATTAGAATTTTTATCCCAAATTAAAATGATGGTTTTCAGTCAATATGACGAATAGTAAGAACTTCAACTTCCTAGGATATTTTTGCGGCTTGCGAGATACTTGGTCGACACGTCGATGCCCTACTAGTGCGTCTGCGGGCCATATTTATAGCTCATGATACACGATCACTGCACGCCTAAGTATTAATTCATGAATTCGTACTTTAATGTATAGGAGGGCAACCATCACGTATTATGTGATTATCTCTGGACTCTCTACGACTTACATACAACTGCCCATACAGTTTACGATTCTGTTCTTTTTATATCCCCTGCATAATGCAAAGTGTGTCTTTAAAATCTTTCTACACGACAATGCACCCGCCCATCGGAACGGCACAACAGTTTTTGTACAACTCACGGACGGAGAAGAGATAAGAACAAATCTTTGACCTACTGGTTTGAAAATAAAATTTCATGCAACAAAAATTTAAACGGCATGAATCGAACCTGAATTCACTGCATCGATCCTTAATATTCAACTTAGGGGAACTACTTGATGAAAAAAAAAATGATTTGAAAAAGGGCAAAAACGATCGCATGATTTGCATAGTTTAAAGGATACGTCTAAAAGCTTCCCGCATTGATTTCTCTTAAAACCGACGTCAACATTAATTGGCTACTTAGTTAGAAAGCTCAAGAACTTCTTTACCACCATGCGGCAAACGCAAAGACGATTGGAAGATGGTGACAGAAACAATAATAGCTTAATTGAGATTTACAAAAAAAAACATAAATCAAAACTTTCAAAATAACCAATGGCGGTCAAAAGTACCAAAAGGTGTATTTATTGACAACCTATTTACAACAATCTGACACTGAATAAATGAAAAATGATGACTTCCATTTAGAAAAAATACGTTCTACGGAAACAACAAATCAGGAAGCAAAAAGATGTGCCAAAGGGCAGACTTCATATGCGCTTTGGTGATAAAAGCACTTCCTTAAAATGCTGACAAATTATGGAAACAAGCATTCATATTTTCATCGATTCGATGACTGTTCGGGCAAAACTTCCTCATCTTTTTTTTTTGCTCTACGCGATATCGCTTGGCCAGCATAAGCCAACGACAGTCAATAAATGCAGCATCATGCATGCGCATGCAACTGAAAATATCGATTACTGAAAATTGTTACAATAAATACATTGGACTCCCTTTCTGTGAAGTGATCGATTACAAAACTGCAAGCGCCACTTGTTAGTTCATTTCGAGCACACATTACGTACATCGAGCAAATTTCATGAGCTTACTTCACTAGTTCATTACTCGAAACTGCCGGATATATGTGTGTTACACAGAGACACCACTTTGTTTCGTTTCGTTTGTCCACCTGCACGAAAAAAGCAGCGCATGGAAAAAAGGCTGATAAAATAGCTACGTCATGCTGAAGACCAAGCCCGGGAAATCAACGACAACTTTTTTTACTTCTGCTATCTAGGGGTAGTGCTCTGTAAATTGAATTAATTGCTTCTGGTTTGCCCTCCGGTGATTTCGGAGTTATTTTAAGAAAAGTGATGTCCCGCATATGCACTGCACTACGCTAAATATAACATACGGTCATTTGGTGTGGTGTGATACCTTGCAGCATGGCATCAAGTGGTTCAATTTTTGTGTGCAACAGGATGACTTCTTCCTATTACTTCTCGAGTCCGATAATGGATACATTTTGGAGCATAGTTCAGAAAAGTATGCATAGTACCAATTTCTATAGCATAACACAGATACAGCACGACAGGAAGCTAAGTACAGTACGGTATAACGTCATTACTAAACTTACGTACTGCTACACCGCACCATATTCACATCAATTTATTGTTAGCCCCGTCATGACTAGAATGGAGACTACAAAGATCAGCTTTCCCGGCTTTTCAGGAATAAGGAAAGGTCGGTTCCCCATCCCTCAATGATGAACAGGCCATATGCAGCCTCACGTGGACAGATAACAATTCTGCACCCCCCTCCCCCTCCCCTTTCGGGCTCTAAATCATCTTGTATCACATGCATTTCTACACTTCCACGAATCTGGAAGTGCCTGGCACAAAAGTGATTCTGAACAAAGTACAGAATATAAGAGCCGATATAAAGCGATACTGCGCAGACGATCTTGAACTCTGACAGATAAATCAACTAAAAAATGCTGAAAAGAAAGTCATGCCCATTGGATTATAAAATTAATTCATCAACAAAAAATAACCGAGGACATTCTTCAATCGATGCCGACTTTGTCTGTTTAAGTAAACCGCAATAAACGCCGCAATAATCTTCTCTGCTATAAATATTCGCAATTTTTGATCATCCACTTTTTAACATTAAAAAAAAACGACCATTGATTGCCCTGCAAAAAGTCAAAATGAAAATGTTGCCGTTATCCGTCGATTATTTGCAAGCCATGCAATGTGCTATGTAAGCTGTTCTTAAAAACGGTTATACTAAAAAACATCACCAAAGCACCTCAATTTTTTGGGTATTCAAAAATGAACTCTCTGCGTCCATCTCGGGTAGTGTTTCGTGAAAACTTTCAAAACAGATATAAAATTTTGATCAGCTGCCGTTATCTTTCATGCACACATTAAAAGAAATATTCTCAATTGCTCTTGTATGCAATGTCGGCTATTAAAGAACGAAAGGAAAAAAATTCATTGCACCGAATTATCTTTCATTACGTAAAATCATGAAAAAGCGTTCGTGAGTTGAAGGCTAATCTGCCGAGGAGTTCCAATCTCGTCACTCAAAAACCTCAGCACAAATTGATGGATTTGCATACCTTGCAAGATGGAAGCATTGTGCCACTAAAGAGACAATCAATTCACCTAAGCAGAGATGTTCACGTACAAATCGATCTTCAAGATGATGCACCAAACAAGAACGCCGAATATGAGGAACCCCGTGTAATACAGGGAACATCGCGTAACGCGCTATTTCAGAAAAAAAAATTACTGATCTTGTGTTCGCCGTTCTAAATGAAGTGTTCAATTTTCCTAACTTTCAATTTTCTAACTTTGTCCGAACAATAAAATAACTTCGATTAATTTGACCTCATTCAAGCCCGAAATTAATCAATAAATCATGCAAAATTCTATTCATAAGTATGAAAATTCACCAACTGCTTGAAGAGTCAGTCAGAACTGCATAACCAAACTCAGAGTTTTGTCGTATACAAAGAGAGAGAGAGAGGAAGGGCGACCGGGGCAGAGAGGAAGCGAGCGAAAGGGAGAAAGAAAAAAGCAAATCCCACCTAAGCGAGAATCTTACAATAAGTTAGGGGAGTTAAGCAGCAGCAGTTTCTCAACGTAATTATTAACTATAAGAAAACATCGTAATCTGAAGCTACCCTTCGCACAGCTTACCTCTTTCGTGCGCATCATAGCACCGATATGAGCACTTTTAAACAAAGGACTCCTCTCGCGATTTGAAAATAACGCATTCAAAGAACGATCAGCAAAAGAAACAGAAAAATAAATGAGCCAATTTTATCAATAAATTAATCGTCCTTCCTCGTTTTTCGGCAACTTCATACGCCGAAATAAGAAAAAGTTGGACCGCATTTTTTTTTTTTTTTGAAGCAAATGATGACAAACCAACTAAAAACTTCATGCTGATAAGCATTATATATATCGAAGTTCGGGAAATGCGAAAAAAGAGAACCGAACTAAAGTGCGAGATCAACGTTGTCCTAATTTTCAAAAAATTCGCAGAACAGATCTTTCACCAAAGATTCTATTACAAATGAATTTTACCTATCCGGAAATCTCAGCTAACCATGATGCATCACGCTGCTGGTGAAAATATATGTGTTGGTCATTTGCTAACAGAACTCAACTAACCGTTGATCAATTGCCGTACTAGTCATATCCCGAGATGTGTAAGAAATAGCGCTAATCCCACTAATTTCTACTAGATCACATTTCCAAATATAGTCTAACACTGGGAAGTCAATGACTGATTGAAAATAGTAATATGGTTAGACCATGCAATCCAGATTAATTCAGTTGCCATATCGTTTAACCCCAACGAAGGACACATACTCTAAGTGAACCACCTGAGACCTAATCCACGTCACTAAATGCCTTTAGCTTATCAAGGGTGATTCTTACATGTTTTGCACCTCGTCAATCCAATTCCCTTTCCTGGTACAATTTACATATTTCTCCCAACTTTCATTCCCTCCCTGACGAAGTAAAGTACAGCCAATCAGTTTCTATTCCTTCAGTAATATTTCCTTGAACGATTTTATCTACTCCGATATTGAACCGGTTACATATATAGAAAAGGCAGAATTGTTTTGCAATCATAACAGATCAAACGACATTCAGCAGTTGCAAAGATAATGCCGCTGCATCAACTACGCAAATTATTGATGCGTAAAGACGATGTACGACTGCTGAAATAGTTAATATTCATGACGAATATTTGCTATATTCGCAGCAAGCGCAATATAGCAGCGTAAAATTCCAATCATCAGAGTGTTCTTTTCCTGATTATAAACCACTCATCTATTCATCATTTATTCATCAAATGCCTGCGAAGAGGAAATCTCTTTTCAGCCGCAAACCAGTGGGATTTTTTCTAAAAAACACATTTTCTTGCAAAGACACAAAAGCTTTTGGAGGGAGTGCACAGTTACGCCTTCGATACTGAAGAAGATAATGACAGAAAACGGTCCACATATTGGAAGGTAAATGTCAAAGAGCAAAAAACCAGGACGTCTGACACACACAACTTAGTAAATGAATCACTGGTTTAAAAAATGGGGACGAAGCCATTTGTTAGTAAGTAAGTCAAACTTTCGAATGATAGATACTTCAATGCTTTTGCAGAGATATCGAAAACGCGACAAAAGCTCAAAAAATGGAAAACAATGACCAACGCAAATTAACTGATGAGGCGTTGTAAACAACTTGATAAGTTCGGTTCGCTCCACAAAGCGAATACAGTGAAATCATTTCAGCCCATAAAAGGGTTTTGCACGGTCAGCTCAACGGCGTTTTACCACCGAACGCGTTTACCGTTAGCTTCGAAAATGTAGTCTTTACGTGAGGTGCTCCTCTACATCAAACAATTTAAAATATGATACGAAACGTCACTCATTTACACATTATTCAGGCAAGTGAATCACCCAATAATGTCCTGAATTAATCGAGTATTGAGTGAACACTCAAATATAGCAACGACGAGAAACTTTCTGAACCCTTAGCGGCGTTGTACTCTCGCATTAGAATCTCACAACGTTAAAACACACAGCTCCTACATCTGCCCTTTTCAATGTGAATCGTTTTAGGACGATCGGGAGCGCGGACGAGGAGGGAAAAAAATAATCATGCAACAAAGACACCTATCTGGCACTCAAGAAATGTGTTCGATCTTCTCTTCCACGACCATAACTCGCGAAGCCAGCACTCGGTCTCCCAATAATTAACTGTTGTCCCCTCCGTCCCCCATCCCCTCAGTAACCGTACATTTTTACCCGTCGCCACATACCTCCATAGTGCGAAGGGGACGATGAAAAGAGGGGTAAGGTAGTGTCCCAAATTCTCAATGAATCATTTCGGCCGCCTAATGAAATTCGATGCCAGCTAGCAGTGCATCTGTTCCACACTGTTTTCTGAAATCTCTTTCGAAACTTCGCTATAAAACAGAATCGTCTTCCACGCTGAATCTAGTCTGCAAATCTGCGCTATATTCTCGTCTGTTTTTGCAATCGTTTAAATCAAAATAACGATGTCCAGCACATGCCGCATCACTTCTGCAAATACCTGACGAGAAACCTCCCTCGCTGCTACCGTGACAAATAATATACTTTGTCAGTATGTTCTACTGCCACTGTTCGTTAATCATAACGAGACTACGCGATGGAATCAGGAAGGTGAAACGTGTTCAATGCTTGTGCATTAAGCATGCTCACGAATACCGCCCAAACGGAATGGCAAAATGATGAAACATATGTGCTCAATTCTCATGCATACACCCCACTGACAAATGCCATGTTGCTGTTGCGCTGTGGAATATTTGAGGTCACGCTGGCGAGAAACTTTTATCGCTTGAATGTTTTGTGGACGAACATGATCCACTCAATCGAATCGGATTGAAGATGCGCGAAGGGCAAAGACACACCATTCATTCATTGCTCAGGCGGAGTCAAGGGGCGGTGCCAATTTTATGTTATGGCCGTGCTCCGCCCATTCTGCAATCATTTATTACGCATCCATCCTCACAAGCACCGTTTCATTTAGCTGCAGTAATCATTCGGCAAACGGTTGCCGACGTCTTTTAAACTACCACAGTCGACCAGATCACGACTCCCTGAGCTCCTATCCCTTTCGAGTGCTGCACACAGAAAGCAAACCGACCAAATCGACAACCCAATAAGCAACGAGAATGTTCCCAACGGTCGCCTCGACAGCTCCCTATTCAGTCGTTTTTCTCACGTTCCTCCTTTCACAATTCTACAGTACATCAGATGCGCTCACCTGTTACGAAAATGACGACGATGTGAGTTGGTTACCTGTCGAGAAATGTCTGTACGGATTGCTTCATCTGCTTCTGATCTTATCTGCTCTCAAAACCTTTGAAACCGCCTCTACCAAAGAAGGCAACGGTGATATGTGGTACATGCCCTCGCTAAACAGATATCCCAAAACACTGCTTCCCTCATTCGCTGTTTTGCGTCACACTGCAGTACAGTCGCCCAACATCTCGAGTCATTTACCGGCCAATGACACATCCTGATTTACTGGTCCACTGTTGAATTAACTGTTAGCTCAACAAAATATTAACCATATAAAAGTTGATCCTGCGAATTCCGGGAAAACTAAAAGAGCGCCTCATCCTTACTTTATTGCTTCACTTCATTTTACATTAAAAGCGCTTAACACATTCTAAACCAATGTTTTAGCGATAAAATTTTGAGTAGCGGTTTCAGCAAAACGTTTTCCCTATTTTGGTCTAAGAACAACGCATTGCTATGAGAGTATACCTCCTTTTCTATTCAGGGTAAAATCTATGAAGTAACAAACAGTAGTTGGAACTACTGTGTGCTGATACCTGCGACCAGCGTACGACCAAATTCGGGTCGAGTTTTCGGTGTAGGACCATCGGCCGACTGGACCGAAGCTTACGATCACACATTCGCGCTATCCGACAAAGTCTACAAGATCCTTACCGTCTGCGTTCTTGAGGTAAGCCTTCAGAGTTCTACTTTCTTCATGCCCCTCCCCTCCCATCCCTCTATTCAGGAAAGATCAGCCCTCGCGTCTTCGACTTTAAGGACTTCAAAAAAACTACTGTTAGCATGCTTCTTATAACACACTATTATTTGTTATAATTTCCTTCTGTCCCCAATACAACACAATATTAGCAATACCGCGAAAAAAAGGACGACTATCTGGCAATAAGCATCCGCAATGGCAAACTGATTACACCAATCACATATACGGTTTTTTTCAGTGTTGTTTTCGTGTTCACAGGTGACCACGGGAATACGAAAACAACACTGAAAAAATATTAGATACACCTCAGAGAGACTTAATATCCGAATGGAGCCGGAAATACGCATTATACATGGCTGGAAAGGTTCGTGAGCTTCCTACGAAACAGACTTGTTATTGTAAAATGGCAATGCGGCTGCTCTAACAGAAGCTATATATGGGCACATTTCGCGACGACAAACAGTGTGCAGTACATAAATGGCACTCTTTCGCGAAAAGTGTTATTTATGCCTATTGAAAACTACCGATATGTAATAATAAAATCGGCGAAACATTCGGAAACGAATATCTTCGCCGTCCAACCTGTCTACGTATATCCTTCTTATACTTCTAGCATGCCAGAAATAAACGCTCAATGAAGCACTGCACTGCCGAATAGAAACGTAACTGCGAGTTGTCAATCTAGATTATATGTTAAAACACTTAAGCAAAGTGAGACCGAATATAGTGGATGCAACAACAGAGACGCGATGTAGCGAACTTCTCAAGTTCAGAACGCGCAGCGATCGATCGTCAACATAAACGTTCAAAACAGATATCACAAACTTCGAAAGTACAGTGAAATAATAACTGATCCGACAGATATGACAAAAACCTGCAGCCAAAATGCAATAATAGATTTCCTTAGTTTCTATACTAGACCCAAATAGGATGAAACATAAGCATGGAAATAACGATTTTTAAAAATCTGTTCGTTCTTCACAAATGAAAACTATTTCTAAATTTCAGAAATACGATTTTGGAGTGTTGGCGCCAAAATTCAGTGGTTTAAGCTCATCGGCAGAGTTCATGTTCCGATGCGTTTGCAACTACGATCGTTGCAACAGTGCAACATCATTTTCGGACTATTTGACCGCACTCAAAGATGACAACTCGTTGTGATGCGTTCGCTGATCGCATTCCATGAATGTGTAGTGAAACTGTACGACGAAGATCAAGCAAGAAGACGTTTTCGCTCACCACCCTCTAGCCACATTCCGTTCCCTCTGTGTTTGTAAGTTGGCAGTTTCTGTGTCTGCTCTCTCCTCCATTGATCTCATTATACTGTTCACAAAACCAAATATTCTTGTACAGTTGTCAGTCAGTCTCCTTTCAACCATTTGATCGTTCATGCTTTGTTTATTCGTAGGTGACGGAACTGAATTGGACCACATTCGTCTACTCATTTGTGAGCACTCCACAGCAAAGAATAACGTTGACGAACTGAGGTCGATTCAAGTGACGGAACTGAATTGGACCACATTCGTCTACTCATTTGTGAGCACTCCACAGCAAAGAATAACGTTGACGAACTGAGGTCGATTCAAACTGCACTGACTCGAGAACCCAAATAAAACAGAAATTTTCTAAAAATGTTTTACAACTGTCGGACGAATGCGAAAAAAAATTAAAATGAAAAGCAAAACATGGTGGGCAATATAAAGGGGAACAGAGCACGAAACAAGGTCTTTTAATACCTAATGAGGGTATCGATCACAATGCAATTGCCTCATATTTCGTTCTTCTACTCTGGGCAACAGAACTGAATTGTGCGCTCACAACCCCTCCTCATTCTCTTGGTTGTCCACTCGCACGCCACAAAAACTGGAATCTAGGCTAACGAGGAACTGACACTCGCCCAAGTTGACAGTGCAAGAGGTCTGTAAGCTTCATTAAGCTTTACCTTATAATGAATTTATTTCTGTCGAAAAAGGCTAGAATGCTGCAAGAGAGCATTGCTTGTCTGTTGCAGCGCTACAGCCACATGTTACGAGCGCAGAGCGCTCGCCGTTCATTATTTTCCTCTCGAAATAAGGGTATTTAGTTTTCATTTTCCATTGTTTTTCACCAATGCCATTCGTGTTTGTGTGTGTGTGCTGTATTTTTCTTGTTGATCAAATGAATCTCAACATTTGTGACCGGTGTTTCCGCTTTCGATCAAAGTGCAATTTCTGTTCCCTGTCCTGCCCCCTTCCTCTTTCTTCCACCACCCTCACTTATTTTCCTCCTTTCCCTCCTTTTGGGCTCAATGAGATAAACCGGGAGACAACATACGCCTACGCAACGTTAGTTTCATGTGAAACCTGGTCGATAAATACTAGCGAATTTTTGCCTTGCAAATAAGCACATCAGCCATCGATATGTCATTTAATCACTTACTTCGGTGCGTCACATTAGTGAGCGATTGCTTTAGCACATATGCCCGCAAGCACGACGATAAGCATTTAAACACCAGGGATATTTAAGAACGACAATTCAACAAAATATGTGCAGCCAGACGAGGCGAGCACCACTTGAAGCTGTTCGCCCGAATGACCTCTTTTGATGCCATTGACAACCCTACACACCAAGCAGGCACCCTCGCAATCAAATATGCGTACGTCCCCATTACGCGTCTGTGAATTTAATTGCACAAATGGCTTTCTGCCGCGTTTTGTCTCCTCATCGTTAGGTGACGTAGTTTATGTCCGTGACCACGAGGATAGGCAACTAGCATGATTAGGGTCATCTACAAATCTTAGGGCCAGTTCCATGCGATTACTCAGTTTCCAAAAAAAGACTTTGAAATGACGCCAGCTAGTCCGAAAAGTACTCGACGTTGAAAGCACCTGATGCTGCCGAGGTACCCGAGGTTACCGAAAGTACCAAAGGTTCAGACTAATATTCGGCCGAAGCATATCCCAGCCAAAACCGCTCTAATCAGCGCATGTAGCAGTTGTGCGTCTGTAACTGGGAATGTTGTATAGAATACTGCGTAAGGACCAACAATTGTGCAGCCTTTCAAGTTAGAAAGTGCGCTGTAGTATTTACGCGCAAAGCAGCACAAAATTATGCATTTACTTGTTTAGTTTGGAAATTAATATCGCCTTTTGGCTCGACCCGCATTTATCATTTATCGTTTCAAAATGTGATCAACGGTTTTTCAGTTAAATGAGTTATGATAATAATTATGAATGAATAAATAAATTTGGGAGAAATCCCTTCGATACACAACAAAACCACTAAGATGAAGCAACTTCTAATCACGCTTTCATATACATGTATTGTATATATATATATATATATATATGTATATACATATATATGCATGTATATATATGTATATATATATATACATGTGTATATATGTACATGTATATATATGTATATATATAATATATATACATATATATATGTATGTATACATATATATGCATCTATATACATATATGCACATATATATGTACATATGTGTATAGAGATATATCGAAGCGTGATTAGAATTTGTTTCATAAATGATACAAAGAAAAACATGCGCGAATAAATGCGTTAATAAAAAAAGGGTACATTAACCGATGAAGATTTAGAAGACTGAACTGAATTTGTTTTCATAATATGCATGAGATATGCTTGCTTCGTTTAGCATCGAAAACATGCCTTAAAATTATTTCACATCTTTTTTGGCTTGATGAAATGTGGCAATTTCTTCATATAATCTCATTCTTGAATTCCGGAACAAACAATTCCCTTTTTTTCTTGCGACATTTGAGAAAAATCAAGCGCAGTCCTTATCGAAGGGTACTGTACTAATACCCATATTATGTAACGGTGGGCTAAGATGAATAACGCAAAAACATTATTGAAGAAAATGAGAGTAAAATTTGCATAAAAATTACCTCTTGGACGATGGCGAAATTTGAGCATGGAAAAATTGCGAGATTATGATAAAATGCGGAGTGTAGAACTGAGGCCAAAAGATGCACCGAAAAATCATCACTTCGTTTTATTCCAATCCTTTTCAATCGCCTTCGAGACGAGTAGAGTGATTGCAACATCTGTAACATTATCACCTCTCTTAGTAAATATTCCGATTTTTTCAAATTTATTAACTGCTCAGTTCAAGCCTCTCAGGTGACTACATTGGTCACAACGCTATTTAAAATCGAATTCGACCACACAACATTAAGTAAACACAGCACTCAGCAATACTGATAAGTCATCGAAGCTATACATACAGGGATTTCAAAGCAAAAAAAGAAGAAATATCGGATTAAAACTTTCATTTAATGTTCGTAGTATACTAGCGATAATTTGTGTATCTTTGCTCAACATATAAAAGAAATTGTTTCAAGCAGGGCAAAAAATTTTTATCAACTTTTGTTTCTCACATGTACAGATAATAAAACAACGTTTAACGGTATTTACTTAAATCGATAGTGTAATGCCGTCTATATTCAAGCAGAATTTCCTTTTTCCAACAGACCCTAGAAATATTCGATTGGCATCATTTAGTCCATTTATATCATAGATTTCAGATGTAAACAATCATTTTGAAAAAAAAATTGTACATTGTATATATATATATGTTTATATATATATATATGTGTATATATGTATATATATATGTATATATATCCATATATATGTATATATACACGTATATATATATGTATGTATATATATATATATATACATACATATATGTATAAACATATATATGTATCCAAAATTTCGAAATCCTTAACAACATTATCCTGCAGCATTAAATGAAATAGATGCTGATCAAGTTTGCCAAACATCGATTATGAGACCGATGACGAAAAGAAGCACAAAAATTTCCTCATTATTTTCTTTTTTTTTTATTTTTCATTCACTTTTCTTCATGAAAACCGATGTTTCGACTTGGTTAATTCGAGCGCATTTCTACCGAATTATTAAGAAGTGGATGATCCTCCATATCATTATTAGAATTAGACGCTTATGCGTAATGAAAACCCTTAAATATAGAGTCATAAAAAATTCCATTCTTGCAACAAGATCGCAATAATCTGCGGGCACTTTCCCTATATATTAACACACAACTTTCCCTATATTCTTCAACTAAAAAGACTCATCAGTTGTTAACGATTACTTTTTTATTTGTTGCTGCCCAGCATTTAATGAGGTGAGCATTTCCAGTGTGGCTCTCAATTGATAGTCAACTGTTTAAATGAGACTTCATCGACGAATTATTTCAGCTAATTTCTTCCTTAAAGCCATATTCCCAATCGGCATCGACCTTGCTACGGAATTTTCGTTAATTCGCATCAATATAGCGAACCGTAAAATGCAGCAAGCACAGTCACTGCATTTGACAGTGCCCTATATTGATAAGGATAACTCACCTCAGTATGCCAAATACCTACTTCCACCTCAAGCTTTAAAACTGCTTCCACATTAAGAGTGTCACACCTTGCCCGACTGTATGAAATAATGCTAACATTAATTTGGTTCAACAATAATGTTTTCGTAAAAAAAAAAACGAAAGAAAAACTATAAATTTTTCACTAAAATATATTTCGCAATATTCTGACTGATCCAATAGATCGGATGTGGTCCAACGAGTATATACACATATTTCAATTAATCGAAAGCTAATATATTTCCTTTCATATAGCGCAGAACGCGGCGGAGGGTTTCTCATACCATTTTTCCCTCTTCTCTCCCCAAATTTATTAAATTTTTTTTTTGACGAAAAAAAAATGCCCGAATAATTTCGTTTAAATCACATCGTACGAAAACATAAAGAGTAAGGGAAAAACATTCCATAGGCGTTGTCTTTTAAACAAACTGCAGCCGATGTGCCATCGTTAGCTTATGGTACTATCTGAGCTTTGTGACATTGATGACTGCAATAAAATTGACCCTATAAAGAAATATCAAAGCAAAATAATCAAAACTGGTGCAGCTCTTCTTGAAACTTGCGCAGATCAAATAAGTCACATAATGCTCATCTCAATTAAACGGTAACGCTCGTAAAAAGCATTAATTTTGATGTAAGATTTGAGCGAAACAGAAAAAGCAGATGAAAAAAAGGGACGTCCTGTCATCTACGGAATGCAGTCACCTAGCAGACACGAAACATGTTTGAGCATCTCTCTCCTCCCCTCTCTTCCCTGTCCTTCCTACATTCTAACCGAGGAAAAAAGACATTTGAAAAATCTGAAGTTTTTGAGTAGCGGTCCGCTACCTGTAGGTCGACACTACGAAGAACTAAGAAATGGCGAAAAGTTTCGGGAAAACCACCTACAGCTGTGCAGTTTTTTCGCGCACCTAGTATTCACGAGTCACTTAAACCTCCTCGCGAGTTATTTCAATCATTTGAGGCTATTTTTGGACCAAAAGTCCTCGACCATAGGACTGAGTCCAGGAATCTTAGACTGTAAAACCTGATCAGAAAACTGACGACCCGCAAAATTGTTGAAAATTGGGGAGTGCCAATGCGTGCATGATACAAGGCAATGCTCCCACGCATTCTTTTAACCTCTGTAGTAGTGGCCACGATAGATATGGGGGAAGAAAATCAGTAAGAAGAAGGCAGCGATGAGTGACGGTTGATGGCCAGGAGTTCATGCCTGGCCGTGGCATCTTTCCAACGTGCTCCGCACATAGTTTGCGTGGGTATGGATCAACCGCACTCAGCAACGCTTTCAAACGAATGGAAACCTAACTGCTAACGATATGCTCACTTGACCAATAAGAAACGAATTTTAGTATGGCTTTATTCTGCCTATCTAGCGCACAACTTTTCAGAGCAAACTGATATGCAACCAAAGGGAACGGAGAAGGCTCAAATGTTGCTCGGTGAATGATGGTTTTGTGCCACGGTAGGAAGAAGGAGGAAGGGAGAGAGAAAAGAAGGGATGAAAAGCGGGAGAGGGAAAGTCGAGACTAGGAGTCCCGCAGTAAACAAATGGCTTCCTGCACAAAGGAAGTAATCCGACAATTCAACAAGAATCGACCCAGTGGCGGTTGATGAGCAGGAGACAGAACGGACCCCATGAAAAAATCAAGAAGCAAAAAGTCGAGGGATTGCTACCCGGCTGAGTTTTCCAATCAAACCTCGCAGCATTCTGCCTACTTCACTCTCCCATATGCGCAATTGCTTTGTTCCAACATTACTGATAAAGATCAGCATTGTGAAAACTTTAGCAAGCGCAACTTCAAGAATTATTGCTATGTCGCAAAGTGATTTATAGGGAGAGCAAGAACTAGCGGCCCTTAAGTAGTAATGAGTGACACAGAATGCAAATTTGCCGCTTGATGAAACTTTTTGGGATGAGCCGATTTTTTTGTTTGGCACAAACATTTCGTTCCCACTCGGTTGCGCATTTCCACCGCGGGTCGCTCAGACATAAAATTTGTTTGCAAGCACCCATGCAATTATCAACTCTGTCTCACACATGCCAATCACTTCGTCTCTAAATAAATTCTCAGATATGGCCCTTCATTCCTGACGTCTTTGAAACAGAACCTCGCCACATAATCCACAAACGTTTCAGATGAACTTCTACGTTGCACATTCAGGTCCCGGATATTTGCACACCTCGTCACTCGCCTCAACTGCCATTCTTATAACTTTAACCAAAATTTTCTGGACGCAAAAAAACAAGATGGCTGAAGTAAAGCTTGAAAGCCCAGTTCAATCGAAAATAAAAAATTGAAAAAAGGTATAAAACAAAAAATGTGAAATTCTGTACGATGCCATGAGTGTCGAACAACACTCATCACACTTACCCGCACGCTGATTGGGAAATGTATTAATTTGAAATTCCTGAGACCAGAGCGCAAATATGTCATTTCTTGACAATTCACAAAATCGACTCGAGCAAAAATTTTGCAAATCGAAAAAATCTTTGTTCGTTGCCTTAATTTCACTACACCTTATTGCCTCTGTTCATGGACTGATAGCTGCAAGCTCTCACCGATTCGTCGCGTATACCATCATGTAAACAGGAGTACAGTTGTTTACGTCCCAAAAAACTCCCAGTGTTTCAAAAACTCTTACAAATTATAAAAAGCCATCACCTGTTCACCGCCGAATTCAACAAATGCACATTTTGTTCCTGCTGTAGTAAACGGAAACATTCGTGACAGCAGTTTAATATGAGGCCGAACAAGAAGGGCTCAGTGATTTAAACGATTCTGTTTGCTTTCTTAAGAGGTTCGTTTCGTTATTTCTATTCACACTATGACATTTAAGGCGCCATAGAAGTCACGAAGATAAACGGCGCAAGGCAACAAAACCGTCAAAATAGAATAAAGGACAAAACTGATAAACGATGGAAAAGATCACAAAAAAATGCGATATAAAGGAAACGAGATAATCTATTCTCTACTAAGCAGATCTCCTCAACAAGATCATCAAGAAAAATACTAAATTACAAATCATCTAATGCACAAGAACTGCAAAAAAAAAAATTACTCCGAATAAGAAATAGAATAAAGGACAAAACTGATAAACGATGGAAAAGATCACAAAAAAATGCGATATAAAGGAAACAAGATAATCTATTCTCTATTAAGCAGATCTCCTCAACAGGATCATCAAGAAAAATAATAAATTACAAATCATCTAATGCACAAGAACTGCAAAAAAAAATTACTCCGAATAAGCTCAAGCAACGAATTTAAACGAAATCTGAGTGTCTCATTGCTTCAAACTTGATAGTAAACAATTAGATGTATTCAGTAGGAAGATGCAATATGTATGGTTCATAAACGATTCGAGAAAAGTTTCCGCATGATGTGACCTAACCTGATGCATTTGTGCCGGAATCAATATATTTTTTGAAAAAAAAATTTTTTTCAAGCGATTTTAAGCAAGCCTCATAATGTTACACCTGATGCGCTCATATCGCGTCGAGAGCACTAAAATATCAAAGCGGATATACGAGCATGCACACATAAAGACATTAAGATCGTATTCAAAATGAACAGTTGCAACCTAAATTTATAACGAAGAAAGAAAAATTAACGCTTAATGGGACGTTAGCAGACTATCTCGAATAGTGACTATTACTGAATGAAAGGGTGAAATAAGTTCGCTTTAATTTAGCGGTAAGTTGTTCGATTAGACAACAAGATAGTACTTCGATAATTCGAACACAAAAACAGGTGTGCGCATATAACTAAATTTTGGATGCAGAAAAACGACATTCGATTCTACTGTTTGGATGAAGACGTAAAAATGGTAGTTTGAATGTCACGCTTAACAGCCATCTAGCATGAAGACGTAAAAATGGTAGTTTGAATGTCACGCTTAACAGCCATCTAGCATGAAGACGTAAAAATGGTAGTTTGAATGTCACGCTTAACAGCCATCTAGCATGTGATGATAAGCAACATACATAGACATAAAAAATTATATCTGCGCACGGAATGTCCCATGCTTACTACAGGAAATGCTTACATCGTTCAGCGTTGTTGGTTTCGAAGAAAGTTATCATAATATATACACATCCCACATTTGCGTTCCTTTCGATTTCGAGCTACAAAAGCTACACAGATAACACA
>JPKZ01002916.1:744002-764128 GCA_000803305.1 Toxocara canis | reverse complement strand
AAGCAAACAAGAGGCCTCAACGCGAAAAGAAAAGGAATAGCGCGCCAGTGGACTGTCATGTGATATTAATGCGACTAGACCACTCCGCTCATTATATTAGTTGCATTTTTGAAAATCCATCCTCCCACCCCAACCACTCGCACAAATCTTTCAAGCAATCACCTTCCTCATAACCCGACCGGCTACAGAATGCATACAATTTTTTACATTTTTTAGTGCCTACAAGATCCGCCGGTGGCGATGAACTGGTCTAGAATTAGACAGAGGAGGCAATTGGAAGCTATATTAGCGAACAAGTAAGCAAACGCGCTAAATTAGCCGCTGCAGGGGCACTCTTCGCAACTACGAGTGTAACAGGAGAAACGAGGTATTGGATAGATGCATGTATTAAGTTTGGTTAAATATATGTGCCCTTTGAATAGAACTCCTGATGGGGTATCACGGAAAAAATCTCGCATAAATGTTCACCCTTATTCCGACACTCTTGATATATGCTCTGGAAAAATTCTGTGATCCCACTGCCGCACTCACAGGTGGCACACACGATTTAAAATTCTAATGGCTAAACAAACAGGATTTAAATTTCTCACTAAACAAATAGCAATATAGCGGAAACAATTATGTGAAAAACATTCTACTTAATGAAACCTTCCTCTCGAATGAACGAAAAGGATTTATGTTGCCAGAAACCGATTCTCACAAATTTTTATGTGCTTTCTTACGAATCCAAAATTGTACAATACAGCGCTTACGAGTGTTTTATTTGCAAAAGTGTCGGTAGAGGAAATCCGGCAACCATGGCACCGAAAAGAGAGGAAGAACATTGGTGACCATAAGTAGTTCTTTAGGGATGGATATCCTTATTGATTGACAACCAAATAAGTGATCGGTGCAACATTATCACTAGCGGTGTACATGCTGTCAGCGAGTACATAACAGTGCAACAAACGATTCAGTATAATAAGACGCATTCATTTCAGCTGTCTCAAGGAAACTGAAGACGACAACATATAATAAGTACGCTGTTTAACCGATAAGCAAACACGGCAATATGATTCAAACGAACGAATAGCTAGGGAAATGGGAATAAAGCGGTCGCCGTCATGTGGCGATAATTTCTGTACTGAGCGATCACATGTTCAGGACTATTTGATGTCATCACAACTACTGTATCAAATAGCGAGTTCTACGATCAATTTCTTTTCTAACAGCTTTATTTCTCTGGAAGCATTTTGAGCTTATAATAAATTTCATTAACCAAAGTGGTCAATGTAAACCCTAATACTTTATACGGAAAGCGAGTTAGAGCTGATGATGCGTAGGAATGTGAATTCATGTGCATGCAGTAATTGGAATACAAGCTCAGCACAAAATCCCTTTTACCGAAATGAGGAATCTCAGAATGTTTAGCTATATACATTATGCTACCTAAAGATTCGTGTCAACCAAATGAATGTGAATTAAAACAGCCACAGTTTGGTGAGACTGATTACTATAAAACGAACAAAGTAATATTAGCAGCGCCGCGCTTGCTGCCGCACGCCTTCGTTTCTGGAATCTCCATCTTTTTAGAATTTTTTGAACGTTAACATTCATTTCCGAACTTCAAACGTTCACGCACTTTGGAATATAGAAATACAAATATACTTATACATAATTAGTCTACCGTAACTTTCCGAATCCTCCTATGCACTCCTCCCCCTTCAACCAGAAAAAATTTGCAAAAATATACTGGACATTTCAACGTTCTTTTAGTTAAATAAATTATTGGGACAGCGCTTTTCCTCATGCCTATGTATGAGACAAACAACTACTGGCAATTAAGAATGAACGACAGACCGTATGATAGATGAGTCGTTGTTTGAGGGAACACGGAGAACACGAGCGCTAACGCTTGTTGGGACAGCAACACATGCCTCATCCTCACTCGATATGAGATCCGTACCAATTGCAGAATCGAACAGCATCGATCTGAACGTCAACCATAACGATACTAGCACAGGAGAACAACTCGCAACGATCTGACCAGAAACGCTCATAAACTTACGTCGAAATCCTGGCCGCATGCGATACGCGGTTTCCAAGGTCTTACAGGAGATAACCGAACAGAATAACGAATTATTTGCCCAAAATGAGGTTTGGCGCTATCGGTCTATGCTCACCCACCGCCAATCCCTCCCCCTTCTACCCTCCACGCTCTATTTTGACGACGGTAGTGCAGAAACGTTTAATCTCTATACGAGGTGCCATAAAGTTTTCGAATACTCTGATCCAAGAGCTTGTATGCAGACATTAACTGGCGCTGTCGTCATTTCTCGTCTAATGTTTACCTTATGTTTACGAATGATACACCCAAATTCCAAAATTCGAAAATGAAAAGCAATACCCAAACGTTTCCCTTCAGTGGGTAAGCGGTACAAAAACAACCAAAGAAGACTCTGAAATACGGTACGCCGACATGACATACAGCAAAAACGTAACGATGAAGCCGTCATGTTTGAGTGTTTCGACGTTTAACCCATAGAAAATAACAACAAAACTTAGGTTAATAATTTTCCAAGATACCAGTCAATGAAAAAGTTAAATGCTGATTTTGCTAAGCTCCTCCGGTCGAACGCTGATCCTTGCTCAATGATTACGACCCGCATGCTCTTGGTAAAAAATCCAGACATACAAGACCTGAAGTCAGAAACACGTTAAGCGCTCTAATAAATGACTCTCTCGTAGAAGCACCTATTCATGTTACGAGCGGCAGAGCTAGTCGTAGCTGTATCTTTACTGATAGCACTGTCGGTCATCGAGTTAGACAACATTTCCAGACCACCACCGTGCGCCAAAGAACATCGTGTTAGCTCCAGTAATCTGCAGTTACCGATGTTTTTAAAAGTTGAGTGTTTCACACTGATTTCGATTTGGACAAACAAAAGCATTAAATAAACAGAAAAACAATCCGAGTAAAACCTAGAATATAGGTGTGATACAAATAAAATTTGACTGGTTCCGTCCAAAGAGGAAGGGAATTTCCCAAAAAACACTGCAAAAACGAGGGATTTCAGGTTAGCAACTCCCATGGAGAGAACCCATTTTCTTCATGCCATATAAGTTTCATTCCGACCGCTGGATGGGCACTGTATGGATTGCATGTGGTATTAAACGAAAGAAGTGTACTAAAAGAATGCCCCGGTCTTTCGATCCTCTCGATGAAACGTTGTGTGCTTCAAGAAAATTCAAGATTGATTATTTTGCTATACGCATCGTTTTAAAGTTAAGGTTCCACATCATACTGCCGGCTTTCTTTTTGTTTTTTGTACTTTTCGAATCCCTGTTCCAACTGCCTTGTATCAAATGTGTGATGCGAGGTGAAAAGAATTAGGTTTTTAGCAGAAATAAACTATTTACATGCGAATCACTAGGCGAAGAAGCGAAATTTGCCATGCATACATCACCACCTAAACATGACCCGATTTACGTCAAAATCAAATGAAAAACGATAATCTTTTGAGTCGAGTGGCACAGTAACTTCCCAGCCGCGACACTGCACATTTCAGCAACTGATCTTCCATGATATATCATGAGGTTCCATGACCCATCATATTTCAGTGAAGTCATCCTCCCCCTCTCCTTCTTCCTCCATTACTAGATCTTTTGCCATGGTGATGACCTAAAAGCGATCCATGTCCAATATCACAAAAATAACTGAAAAAGGAATACCGCACCCGGCCGATGTACCACTTGCCGCAGCGCGTTGCCTCAACGACAAAAACGACTGTGTACTCCTTTCACTGCATACCGATACTGCATCTGAGCTTGCTATACATCTGCAAGACAAAAAAAAAATGCACAACATTTACTCGAAGCAGAAACAAAATGATGATCAACGAAAACTGAAACAACGGTACAGCAAAATTAGAGCATTAACAAGATGAAAATCTTACGGAGAGTAGTTGTTTAAGAAGAAGCAAAAAGGAAGATGAAGTAGTTTCACGATCAATTCTGAGACCATGAAAGTGTATTTAGAATTATTGAAAACTAAACGACGCAACAGTTAGGCTAAAAATTTCATACACACATTTATTTGATATAATATCCGCATTAGTTCGCCCAATCTTCACTCGCTCCCNGTCAGATAGTTCCCTCGCCTCTCTGAAACGAATTTCTCTGTCACGATTGCCGTTCCACGTTTTTACTTCGATGAGAGTCCATTTTTATCTACAAGAACTTATGGCTTCCGGATACCATTTAATCTTGTGGAAACACACAGACCCATCCTTCGCTCTCCTCTTCTTCAAAAAAAACACTCGAAAAATTTGCTCAAGGAACTGAAGAAATATGCTATTATTAAGTGAACGGTGATAACTTCAACGGGGATCAAAGAGCTTTAAGAGGAGAAAGTGAAAGAGACGAACCCAGCAACAATTCGATAAAGATGCTGAGAATCAGTCATACAACTGCGCTCGATCAAGTCACGCGCCTGCTGCATCGATTCGCTCGTTGTGTCATCTTGCACTGACTAAAAACTATCCCATTTATTAACTAAACGAGATGAAGCATACAAAAGCGGACAACGATTTCTTCACGAAATGATAGGTGGACAAGTCAGTGCGAATTCTGAATGGTATGAGTCGAATACATTCAGCTGAAGTCTTTAGATTTTTATCATTCGAGAAGATTTTTATCACTTCTTTACTGGAGCACAGACACATTACAAGCTTACCAATTTAGAGAGTGTAGTACCTCAGCTTATCGCAACTGGGAGCATAGTGTGAACAAAAGACTGAATATGGAAAAGGCGGAGAAGAGACGGAGAGTTTGCGGAATTTGCTTCTCAGCTGAATCTGGCGACAGTTTGTACGACCTGGTGTGTCCAAAAAAGACTGAATTAGACAAGGAGTCAGAATTCGAGAAAAGGTTTAAATAGAGGGAAGGTCTATACCTAAGATGACTGCACTAAAACAGCTGAATTCGAAGGAATCTCAAAGGCTTAGATGGGTGAGTAGAAATGAGCGAAAACACTGCACCAGAAGAAAAAGAAGTATTCCGCCGGCCATATGCATATCACAGCTGGTCACTCCTTAAATGAAATAGCCAAAGATTTTAGCTATTTCATTTAAGGAGTGACCATGCGTGAGTAGAAAACTGATCCAACACGACAACGAAAACGAGTTCTCGTTTCTCTCAGATAACGTTATTGTTCGATACCCTACTCAGCCGAAAGAGCAGAGTGAAGTAGGAGAGTCTGCCATATCAACTGAAAAAATCCTCCGCTTCACGCCCTTCATTTGTTTACTACTGCGACTGAACACATTTAGGCGGTGACAATCAAAGTGCTGCAGCTGGACGCTGCAATGTGCATGCAGATTAGGCATCTGGCGACAAAGATTGCTTGCGAGACTCGCTCTTCCTATAGGTAGAGTCCGAATGCGACAAATGTGGATATGACTTGCCTCAGAATCCAGAACTGCGTCGACACGGTCATCCTCTTCATCGATTTTTGAAGACGCCGTATCGCCAAAAATATTCTTCGCAGCCAAAAATTCGGACATCTCGGATATGTTCGATGGCGACGCACTTTGGCCTCGACGCAACACATCTTAAATTCACGTGACTTGAGACTTGTGCAAGAAAAGCAGCGACTTAGATAAGATAAGTACACCACAAGAGAAGATTGGATGGAAGAGGGAAGAATGGAAAGAACTAAGCAAAGGATCGTTTCCTCCTTAAGAAACTGCTTTCCCGGCGAAGAACTACCTAGCCTCTGCTTACAGTCACAAATCGCACCAGAAGTGCTCTGTGGGAGACTTCTGCAATAATCACTACTGGCTAATAGATTTGCGCTCAAAATTTGAGATTTTGAAGAATAACACAAAACTTCATGAAAGTTAGGGTTGAGCTGTATTGTGCATGGTGCGAGTATTCACCCGCAAAAGGTAACCTGGTAATCCACCAGGTTTTTCACACATCCAACCCATTAAAACATGAAATAAACAATGCGTTATACAAACGACAAGACGACGCTAGGATAGATAACGATATACTTGTCGAACGTCGAACATGAGAGGCTCTGTAAAAGAGGCATCCCTCCCGACGCTCCTCAAGAGACAACATTCCAGCAATAACACAACAGCAGGTTCCAACCTAGAGATTTCGCAAGAAGAAACGTAATTTTAGTTTTTCGTCAAAAAAAAAGAAGAAGACTTTCTTATTCGAGAATATATCAAAACTCGCCCTCTCCCCTCCAGAACATCGGGATGAGGACAGTGGCTGTTTTTATTTGTGGTGCCGATTAATTCAACCGAGCACGTTCTTATTTCCTCGAAAAGAGATATAACGAGTGATGAAGCAAGTCTGCAAAACAGAGAACTGTGAAGGTGAAGTCCACTTCTTTTCTTAATAAGCGAATGTTGTTTGGATTTATGTCAGTGAACACATTATGTCAGTGAAGCGAACACTTCAAGTGCGAATCGTGGTTTTGCACCCTACCACACTGCCGAGTACCACCAAACGGCGAGCTTCACTGCGACTTCAACTTTCAGTCGTATTTGGGAATTCATTCACTTTCTCCTTCGAGTAGTTCCTTCCTTTTCCACCGTTTTTCTCCAGTTATAATATCTTTGATGGGGTTTTATCAGTCGTGAAGTTGGTTCAAAATCTAACTACGAGTGTAATCACCATCAGGATGCGAATAAACTAGCTCCAGAAAATTCCTCGTGCCCTCAGAATTTCCGTTAGCCACGTATTTCAAACATTAAAAACCAAAGAAGCAAGCGTTTGGATGATCAGCTAATGAACGGCTATAGTTGACTGAATATGATGTCCACTATTGCTATAGATCATTATGGAAAAAGGTGGTGTGCAAGTAGAAGACTTTCAAAAGATGATATCCTGAAAACCGCACCACACAAAGAGAAAATAATGAGCTAGTTCTCGGCTTGCGGGTATATACTGCTTAAAACTGTTTGTTTGGTTCAAAATATCGAAATCGTATCGAACCCAACAAGCGAAATTTCCTGTTAGGAAGCTGGTATGATATGCGATTTGCAGCTCTGATCCATCCGACTTGCGAATTTCATAAACGCCCTCGCACTTTGGACTGATCCCCCCCCCCAAAAAAAAAAAAAGCTCAGATTTCCTTCATCACAGTTCGATCGACCAATGGTGCAATCCGACCAGACCAAAATTTGATGGATCAACTCGAAAGTACGAGAGATGCCATACGGTGGAAACCATGCCTATCGAAATGTCACATATCTAGCTTCAACGGTCCCAAATTGAGGCTAACATATAGACAGGCAAAGATATATATCTACATATGTATATATGTGTATATACATATGTATATATACATAAATATATACACAACATATGCATATACATGCGTATATATATACATATATATACATATATGTGTATATATGTACATTATATATATGTATATATACGTTATATATATATATATATATGTATATATATGTACATATATATAAATATATATATGTATATATATAGACGTCTCATAAGGCCCGTTGCAAATTTGCTGGAGCACTTAAAAGCCATGCGAAGCTAACACATGAAAAGTTGCAAAAATGAGCATATAACGATATAACAATTTGAAAGTGACCGTCCAATTAGCAAAACGAAATAATTTATGGAAACAATTCTATTGATACCCATAGCAGGTAGCCCGTTTACGAATATAACCACTAGAATAAAACCTTAAGAGACATAGGACGTTCCGCCTACATCACTCTCACATCAAACTGCCCATTTTCTTTAATCGCTTGAAAGCATCGCTTAACTCTCACTGAACTTTACGACTAAACATTTCGCTGGAAGGCAAAGAATCAAGATTTAGAAATATGGGAAATCCTAAATAATGAACTTCGAAAATGCTTGATGTGGCACAGCGATCAGTTGGAGTAGAAAATATTTATTGATTACTTCTATTCAATATCCAGAATGAAGAAGCTTCTAAATCAGTGTCATCATTCTGCGAATTTCCGGGCTATGTTGAAAATTTTACTTAATTCACCAACTTCGGATTTTTTTTGACATTCGCAAAAATTTTTTCACTTTGTGGTATTTCTCAAGTAAGCCGACTCCTGCTCGTCTACAACTGAAGGGAGGATGGGAACAGATAAGACGAAGAAAGAGAGAGGAAGCAGTGGGAAACTCACCACATCATTCAGTGGTCGAGGCAGACGCTTATTTAAAACCGCACCACGTTCCCTCCCACCCCCCTCCCCCCAAAATAAAAAACTACAGCAACAGGCAGTGCTCCAAAAACGCTACTGCACGTTGTCAGCGAATGCTGCATGAACCTCAGACTAGACAAAAACATGTTCATACCGGGACGAATTTCCACCTAAATTTATATTTCCAACGTAATTCCTCGCTCGCAACTACGTTTTATTCGTTTTTCAAAGTGCTCCGCCCCGTATTTCCACTATTTCTATGCGGAACTGGCAACTTTCATCGAATTGTTCTCCAACTGATCGAAAGGAGACAGAAAGAGGTCTTAGAAGTTTTCCAAGCATGATCAACAGCCATTTGCGTCAAGAAATGAACCTGGTCGAGTTAGGTCGAGTTCGCTATCCCACTGAGGATCGTCCCAGAGCAACCTTAACGAAGCTGATTTCTCGCTTGGAGTAACGCTCATTTGGGACAGACCGCGAGATGCCTCACTCTCACTTCTGGCTGACAAACGCCTCGCGTGAATACGATATCGGTCATTCGCTGGCCGCCTGAATCAAACGATTCAATTACACGACTAATCAAACACCATCCATAAGAAAGAGGGGATAGAAGGGGATAAACAGGAGAAAATCGTCCACCAATTGCGAAAATTTGTGTAGGAAAAACTCCTTGGGGCATACAGGCAACCTATGCGAGAAATTATAGATATCCGAGAATGAACTGTTTCTTAACATTAACAAGTTTTTACTTATCGCGTCGGCAGAAGGATGGGAGTTGAGTGAAATCGGGCGAAGAAAGAACGCAATTTAATCAAGGGACGGTACGCTGAACTTGCAAGGCTACACGGCAAAACCGCTAATCTTCCAAATGAAAAAAAAAAGCGTGATGAGTACATTTAAGAGTGTGATCATAACTCTTCTGCCCGTGATACGGGATGGTAAGAACCCTTAATCTTCCAGTGCACAGGAGAAAATCGTCCACCAATTGCGAAAATTTGTGTAGGAAAAACTCCTTGGGGCATACAGGCAACCTATGCGAGAAATTATAGATATCCGAGAATGAACTGTTTCTTAACATTAACAAGTTTTTACTTATCGCGTCGGCAGAAGGATGGGAGTTGAGTGAAATCGGGCGAAGAAAGAACGCAATTTAATCAAGGGACGGTACGCTGAACTTGCAAGGCTACACGGCAAAACCGCTAATCTTCCAAATGAAAAAAAAAAAGCGTGATGAGTACATTTAAGAGTGTGATCATAACTCTTCTGCCCGTGATACGGGATGGTAAGAACCCTTAATCTTCCAGTGCAAAAAAAAAAAGAGTTACATAACCGTTCCCATTTTTTTAAGCCAAACTTCTATCAATAAGCCAAACTTTCATAAGCCAAACGGGCGAAGAAAGAACGCAATTTAATCAAGGGACGGTACGCTGAACTTGCAAGGCTACACGGCAAAACCGCTAATCTTCCAAATGAAAAAAAAAAGCGTGATGAGTACATTTAAGAGTGTGATCATAACTCTTCTGCCCGTGATACGGGATGGTAAGAACCCTTAATCTTCCAGTGCAAAAAAAAAAGAGTTACATAACCGTTCCCATTTCTTTAAGCCAAACTTCTATCGATAAGCCAAACTTTCATAAGCCAAACTTCTACCCCCCTTTTTCTGTACTCAATCGAAAACATGAGGCTATCATACCTACGATCAGGACTGACTGCCAGTACTCGGCAAACGAAAATCCGATGCCATATTACGAAACTTTGCAACAAATCTTCGCATCTTGTCACCACATCGTCCGTGTCACTTCGTAAATTACTGCTTTTCAACTGAATTTGCGCTACCTGCACATCTCGCTCTAGACATACAAAGTTCATTAAAAAAAAACTTCTAGACGGAATCTGCGCTTCCATACCGCATCCCGTGCTAGAACTTCCGATATATACGAGACCAAACAGCTGAGGTCAGTGGAATGATCCTCGTGTATAGCAATAAACAGTTCACGACTGACCGAAAATCAGTCCTGAGAGAATTCCACTTGAAAAAAATACTCACCGCATGATGGAGACCTGTCACAGCAAAAACGTTCCACACTCATACGATCTTTATTTAACGATGATAGTTTAAAAAAAAAAAAGAGGGAAAGAAGATTGGGAAAACCAATAAATTTCACATTCAACGCTGCTTGGAACGCCTCAGTCATTCGCAGAACGCGCAATTTTTGAAAACATATTCCGTCCTCGCTCCCATCCATGTGGATATTAGTTGATAAAACTTGAGAGCAAGCACTCCACATTGATATGAAGAAAGTTCGACCTGACTGACCATGAACAAAACCATAAGAAATTTAATAAAATTAAAATATTTGAAACATTACAACTTCGCAAACTACTTTCCTATTCTTCACAACAGGAATAATTAATGTCCTTATAGTCATCTCATCCAGCTCTTTTATTTAACGCCCACTGTGAGAGTGCCAAAGGTAAAATTTTTTTTTGGTTCAAAAATCACCAGTTATGGGATCCGGAGAGGTTGTGGGTAACCGTGAATGTCAACATTTCGGACCGAGCATTTCTGTAAGTCAGAATGGACATAAGCAGTCGAGGTAACCAGATATGCTGCTGCACAAAACAGGTGTGCTAAATAAAATTCGATTCTTTCCATTGTTTCCTGTACCTTCGTCACAAAAACCTCGAAAGCTCTCAAAGTGAGCATATTAAAGAACACTTTATATGCCGCATGCAATCAGTCAAGCCTGCAATTGCTCATTTTGAAATTCCTTCTCCGAATGAGTTTCCAAAAACGAAATATTTTGAGAAAATACGCGTAGCAACATCGAAACTACTCGAGGCAGGCGCTAGCATCGATTCCGTACACATACGAGAACTTAGAAAACAAACTGCAGAAATCAGGAGTGCGAACTTTATGAAAAAGGCCTATTCAAAACGTTCAGATATCTGAGGGTTTTCGCTTCATTCCTTTCCTCTACTCCTTCCCCCCTCCTCAATCTCTTTCGATAAGTCTAGAATCGAAAAGAGCTTAAAAGGCTTAAGAGTTTACCTCATTACTTCATCAACTTCATCATGTATCTGCCTCCTTTGATTACGTTTCTCCAACGGAGTGGGCACATTCGTGAGGGCACGATCTCGAAAAGAACGTGAAACCAGATGTCGTCTTCTTGACGGTGAACATTCCTTCAATCGACGTTCACGGTAACTCCATAACGTTGAGGGAGAAGATGTTCAGCGAAGTAAAAGACAATATAGTTTAACAAACTGTGACCAACCTTCATTTTCCTCATTTCTGTTATACTGCACCAATTTTGTTTAACTAACTGTTATATAGCTAATCCCCCCCTCCCCCGGCTTAAAATGACATTAAATACTGGCTTATAAAGATCGGGTGAAAGAACTGCAGCTGAAAGAACGGTGAGTGTGAAAGGTTACAATTTATGAAGTTATACTGATGATGACATGATTAGCTAAAAGATCAAACGATGGCAAATGACCCCTTAAACATTCGTGCCACGTAAAGTAGCACCCTAACGAAACTCAATCAGCAATTCAAAAAAAAAAATACCAGCGATAGAAACGTATTCTTGGTGCGTGCGCTTACTTCTGAGCATGAATCACTGTATTCGTCGTCAGCAAAAACGGGCGAACAAAAATCTTCAATATCGCTGCCATGGACAATCTTAAAGATCATATAACTAAGCCTCATGAATTGACTACATAGCTCTAGAGGGAACTAACAAACTGTCACTTTATACCGATTGCGAAAGTGTTATTATTTGATAGTGTATGCGAAAACTGAACCAAATTTCAGTCCAGACATCCTAGCCTCAGCGATATTCACCCGAAATCACCGCTCTGAACCAAAACTATACGGGCCTCTACGTATACGAAACATAATAACCGGTAATCGCATACGGCATTAGTGTAGCCCGAAGAACCAGAAGCAACGCTTCTGCTTTTCCTATGTATTAGGTCGCCACGATACTATCTACCCCGTTAGTTCCTCTTCCTGCCATCCCAGGAAAATTCGCACACGCGACTCATTATTTATTACCAAAAAATAATAGAAAATTTGAGAATTGTTTGAACAGAATTTGCACCTCGTTATTAGACCACATGAGCGAGGAAGAGTATTTATTGCCCCTCTTTTTCCTCCCCCCCCCCCCCCTCTCCCCCCACAGAACCATTCTCTTGAGCTTGTAACGTTGATGCAAAGTTCTCATTACGAAGCTCATAAGACGACATACTGAATTAAATGACCACATTCATTTATGCAATTGGAATAGAAAGCGGTTGAGTTTTTAAGTATCTCATCGATAACAAATGAACTCATAAAAACAAGTTTGCCTTGCACGCAATATGCAGTGTCTGGCAGCAGTGTATTCTGAAGTAAAAGCACGTTTCCAACAGATGAACTAATCTTTTTTCCTCTTCTTCCGCTGCAATACAAAAAGATAACAGCAAATTTTGGTAGAGAATGTAGGTGACACCGACGAAGATTAGGCAGTTGCACAAACCCTGAATGAACGCCACTGTAGAAAGTGAGGGCAATGTTGACGCATGAGATCTCAGTTAAGTTAAGAATATCATTTGCTGAATAACCAGTCAGAATTTTTTACCTCATCGTTCATCACTTACCCTTGCTGGATGCAATAATCGTACGTCGCTGCGACTCAGCGTATCGACCCGTGCCTGGTCGACTAACGTCCACATAAAGTTCCTACCAAGGAGACGAACAAACATTCGATATACCATATACGAACCCACTCCAACCACCAACAATACACCGCTCGTGCGCGCTTAAATGAACAACTATGACATGCCTCTGTTAAAGTATTGCCTCCCTACCTTTAATCAAAAGCTAATCCCTGACAAGCAAAGAGAGGGAAGAACATCAGAAAACGTCGAAGACGTTGAAACTGTCGAGCAGAGAGGACAGGAAGGACCACCTTCTTCCCCCTCCCCTTCCCAATGTTTTCTAAACTGACAGAAAAGATACGTTGGCATGCAAGGGAACATCAACCATGCAAAAAAGGATGCACGTGCACTCGACCGCCCTCCTCCCTACCGGTCGGCTTCACGGACTCCTCTGGCAAAATCTCACTGACATCTCGACACGACTGCATACTCATGCCGATAAAGAAATATGAATTCCACGTATCTAGTCAGCGCATACCAGTAGGCGCTTTCATTTATGTAAAACTTGTAAAGCTGGATTAGCTCATAAATTTACGGACTGATGGAAATGCGAAAGGAATGATATACACTATCAACTGCCATCAAAGCTCAAACAGATTTTTGTTAAAGAAATAACTGAATTATGATCCATTCGAAATCATTGAAATTCTCAATAAATTAAAACGCCAACAATGACGTTCACAGTTTTGCATTGCATCCAGTAAAGAGATTTCAGACAAGACGTGAAGTTTTTCATGCAATGACTTTATCGATTAACCTACCGTACGCAAAAACGATCAAATCTATTTATAACGTCCACATAAAGTTCCTACCAAGGAGACGAACAAACATTCGATATACCATATACGAACCCACTCCAACCACCAACAATACACCGCTCGTGCGCGCTTAAATGAACAACTATGACATGCCTCTGTTAAAGTATTGCCTCCCTACCTTTAATCAAAAGCTAATCCCTGACAAGCAAAGAGAGGGAAGAACATCAGAAAACGTCGAAGACGTTGAAACTGTCGAGCAGAGAGGACAGGAAGGACCACCTTCTTCCCCCTCCCCTTCCCAATGTTTTCTAAACTGACAGAAAAGATACGTTGGCATGCAAGGGAACATCAACCATGCAAAAAAGGATGCACGTGCACTCGACCGCCCTCCTCCCTACCGGTCGGCTTCACGGACTCCTCTGGCAAAATCTCACTGACATCTCGACACTACTGCATACTCATGCCGATAAAGAAATATGAATTCCACGTATCTAGTCAGCGCATACCAGTAGGCGCTTTCATTTATGTAAAACTTGTAAAGCTGGATTAGCTCATAAATTTACGGACTGATGGAAATGCGAAAGGAATGATATACACTATCAACTGCCATCAAAGCTCAAACAGATTTTTGTTAAAGAAATAACTGAATTATGATCCATTCGAAATCATTGAAATTCTCAATAAATTAAAACGCCAACAATGACGTTCACAGTTTTGCATTGCATCCAGTAAAGAGATTTCAGACAAGACGTGAAGTTTTTCATGCAATGACTTTATCGATTAACCTACCGTACGCAAAAACGATCAAATCTATTTAAAAAAAAAGAACTGATCAAAAAGCAAAACGAAAATCGATATCTTACACCGGCATTCCGCAAGCTCGCCATCTGCACTGTTCACCCGTAACGATTAATAAAAAAGTGTCAATTACGTGTGCAACTATATTACATGAGAACTTCGCGTAGCTCAACGGCGAAAATAGTAGAAGAGATACGACGTTTCACCTCATCGTACGTACCTACGCCAATAGGATAACCTGTGCTCAGCTCTCAACCCGATAGCTACTTGCTCAGTGCGTTCTTTGTCATTATAACACGACCTCTTCATTTACCCTCCCTCAGCCATGAACGACATTCTATCCGACTGCACTACCAGCAGTATAAAAATACTTTATTACATTCCACTACTGCACAAGTGTGCTCGATTAATCCGCCCTGCCCTCTATTTGTAGTCGCTAAGTCCAAATCATGAGTGTCGAACAATGGTTGCCAACAATCAAATTCAGGTGATTCTTTTATCGCTGAATTGCAACCAATAAAAACCTACTATAACAAGTAGTGTCCAAACGCCATAGATTTAGAGTGCGACTTCATGCAATCATATAAAAAGGAACATCTCGGAATGACGGCTTAAAAAAAGAGGAATACCTTCGGATAAACTGCTAATTATTAGGCGTAATTTATAAATGCTACGGTATTTTTACACTGCGTAGCTAAAAAAGTTTTCGCAAAATACGTCGAAATATGATAGGCGAGAGACAGACAGACATGCCAATATGTAGTTTCTGCTGAGAAAAGAACGCGCACTAATGCATTATGCAAAACAGCAACGTCAACCAACAACGTCACTGCAAAATGGTTGTATGAAGAGATGCAATGGACAGCAGAACCTCAACGAATTCAGACAGCTTGCAATATAACGTGGAGCTCATATTTTTATACTTCTTCCAAGAAAGAGAAGCAATTTAAACCAAAGGTAAAATTCTGTCCCCTTATAAAAGGCGATTTGAAAAAGGGGACAGTCCCACGAACAAATAAAGGGAAGTCATTAGTGGGCACGCCAACTCTTCAACGATGACCAACGAGAACAATTGCCGAATATTGCCGTCCTTCATGACATTTATGATGTTGGCCTATATTTGGGTAATAGAGTCCATAAGAAACCTGTCTCGATGGTATTCGAATATTTCATCCATCCCACAATTGAAGGGTAGGTAACCATTAGGCTAAACACTGGCTCCTCAACGAGGTCCGCAGTAACATGAAGCAGATATGATATGTCTTTATGGATTTGGATACTCTACATATTGTTGCACATCGCCGATAAATAACGGAAATCAATCTCTGCTGCTAAAAAAATGCTAAAAAGTGGCGGTGCCGAGCAACTGACTCACAATATTTATTTTTTAAGAACTCCGTAGAGGCAGAAATCTCAAAAAATCGTACTCCTCTCCCCACCACTCCCTTTCGTATCAGCCATATTGTGAGTCCCCATCGTAGAGTTCGTTCCCAGCTTTAGAAAAACAGCTTATCTGAACGGATTTTTCATCAGCTGTTATCTCCTTCTATAACTCAATCGTCAATAAATTGAATCATATTACTATCCTCTCGATAATCGATTTAAGAACAAACACTGAAAAAAAATACTGGCTGCATTTTTAAGCATTTTGCTTCTTCGCTGTCTAACACGCTCGTACAACAACCATTCCATCATTTAAAAGAACAAACTTCCGCGATCCGCATTGATACGAACGTCTGTGTATTAACTGGAGTCCATTACCATTTACAAAACAAATCGTCTTATTTGTATACCACAAAATCCATAAAAATACCTTTAAGAGTAGTCAGCGGCAGAGAAAATGTTAGCACAATATCTTTCTTTTCAAATTCCACTTCCATTCCGCTGGTTACCGCACTATATCGATCGCTTCCATACATTCCTCAGTACGTCAATATAGCAATGATGAAAAATAATACGATACAATTAGATGCAAGTTGGCGAGCGATTTTTCAAGAACTCATGCCGTTTTGTTCTCGAATACGAATATCTCGTAAATAATATCACAAATTGCCCTATATCGTCTTCATTCATTTTCATTCACTGTGAATATTAATCATTCAGAAATGTTATCGTTCATTCTATCACAGAAGATAAAGTGTCAACTAAAAAATTCTAGGCATTCCAGAAAGAAAAAAAATCCACTTCTTATTATGAATTTAAGAGGAAAGAAGTGAGTGCAGTTCACAGATCGCTGAAACAACGGTACAAATGATGCACTGGAGAGGCATTTAAACATAGCAACTGCTAACACCAACAACGACGCTACAATGCTCAGAGTAGGAAAAGCAAAGAGACACGGAAAGACGCAGGCAAAGTGCACGCAACGAGAGTAATGGTTGCACGAACAATATACACATGATACGCAGCTGTGTATTTAAAAAAAAAGCGCGGAACTAGCGCGTTGCCTCTATTTCAATCCGAACGTAATCGAACCATCATTATTCCCGTTTATCCCTTCCCCTTCCCGCTCCTCCCATCCCTCTCCTCCTCTTCTTCCAATATTAAATTCAGAAAACATCAATTCAGAAATTGAGAAAAACGTTAGGTATTATGGTTTAAAAATGTAATGGGAGCAGGCGGAACAAAAAAATGTAAAAGAATTAGTTAACAGTTTCAGTGACCAACTGCAACAATTTATGGGGAGGTAGTGGCATCTGCAACATTGAAATTCTAAGGGACTTATGTCTCTTCTAACCTCCAACTCTGCTACGGTCAAAACAACACATAAAACAATATATGAAGAAAAAAAGCCTTTCATTTTCCAAAAATACGGCAAGTGTAATGCTATGAGATTTTTAGCCATTTGAAAATATTTTCATTATTAGCTCTTAGTATGTATCATGAGTTCTTCAAATGGCTTGCATCACTCATTCAAGAACCATCCCACATGCATGAAGCGACCGAATCTCAAATGTAGATGCAATCGAGAATCAATCTAAACGAAGGCACTAGCGCACAAAGCGCATGAAAACCATACGAAAGCGGAATTCATAGAGTGTGTAAACGAATCGCAATTACCTGAGCAAAAAAAAGCGATTTAAACAAATCTCGTACACAGAAGCAATATCCACCTCCTTACATATTCCGAACTCGAAGACATCATGGTTCGTTTAAAACGATGACAAAGATAAGCAACAAACCCAAAAACACGCATTAAAATCGCTGGAACGCATGGCTGCTCTAGGAGACTTTCTGCAAATGCTCCTCAGTCTACGTGCAGCTAGAAAAAAACGTTAGAGAAATGTCAAGTCTTCAAATATAAATTAATAACTTTCATTTTACATTCGCAAACACATGCTTCGAGTGATTATGCGATAAAATTCTCAAACAAAGTGAAAGAGCTGCTGTCCTCCACTTCTTTAGACCTAACCTTTTCTGTCTTGGATTACTGAAGCTCTTTGCAGTGGCATTGTGAAAGCACACAAATCTCCTTCCTAAAATAAGCTTTTATTTTTGAATAAATTCTATCTTCCGAGCAAAGCTTTCACGAACGAACAACCTTCGTAACGATGTCACTGCTGACATAGCTTTTTAGTCAACGTATATACTGAAATAAGAAGAGGTCAGCAGCGAAATTATAACAGATTAGTAAGCTTTGACAGCCAACAGCTACCTCTCTTACGAACTCCAAAAAACAAAAGCGCCTTCTCCAGTGCTCGCAATAAATAGAACCGCAACGGCTTTCATTCAGTGAAGAACGACATATGGCAATGATGCTCATATGTAATCCACAAAAGTGTAAAAACGTGAGAGATGAAAAAGACAAAAAAATGGAAAGGAGGAGTACATAAGTATTAAACGAACAAGCTTTTACCTCTAAGTTTATGAATCGACGGTCGAAAGGGCTCATTGTAACGCATCTTCATCCTGAGTCACGCATGTACAGAACGCAGAAGTAGGACAATAGTGAACTTCAAAATTTCGAGGTCTCACAGCCGCTGAATCGAGAAGCAATGGACGGAACCGCAGATCTTGAGCAATTTTCAAAAGGAAACGTTTAAAATCACCGAAATACTTGAAGCCTTTTGCATTTGCCATCCGCCAAACATTTTCGTGAGTTATTTATACAATTCGACGCATTTTCTGGCCTAAAACGATGATCAACAAAATGTGGTTGCATAAATGGTTAAACATTTGTGTTTACATAAAATCGAATTGACAAAGAAGGTATACGATATTGCTTCAAGGCACTCGCAAACACTCTGAAAGGGCTCATCGGGCGCAACACATTGAGGTTTATCTTGCCATGCGCAAAATAAAACATTAAAAAGTTATGGCGCTCGGAAAGTACCATCACATGCCAGCGAAAATGCCGTTTCTGTCAATAACAGATGGGAAATCACTCGCTCTTTTATGAATGTACGCCCGATTCGCATGTGAACGCTGGTGTTTTTTTTTTTGAATCGATGAAAGGGAAACGTGGTCAGTGCCTCCTGATGGCTCGATCAGCTACCTCAGGTCACTTGGTTTTCTTTCTCAATCGAGTACGAGCGCCACAGAAACCTCGCGACTTCATTTATCTTCGCGTAACCGGAAACACCTACGGGAGTTGCAGAAAGCCGAGCAAGAACTGGCTCTTTTATTGATAAATTGAATTCTTCATGTGATTGTGCAACATTGCAGAGTTGAAACACTAACTGCATCGTCCCGCACCCATCGTAGGCGTTTTTATTGGTTGCTTATGGGTTTTGCGCTTTTCAGGCTTAGCCATCACATCATTACGACCCATATCACCGTCTCCCACTTCTTTTACGAAATTCTGCTGCCTGTTAGCCATGATCGATACTAACAAGTTACATTTCCCGTTGCAGTGGCCCGACGCCCTACAGAGGGCATGACCCCACATGCGGCGCGGTAAGAGTTCGTGTACGAGCGATTTCCTTTCTGAGGGGAAAGGTGACGCGTCAACTCCATCAGTATTTGAAAGTAACCTTGGAATTTCGTACTAACCATGGAACTTCAAACTGCTCTTCTGCGCGAGACCATATAGGTTTCACTCGACTTCACTCAACGAGTATTTCATCGAGTATATAGCTTTGCCGTCACTTCGGTTTCACCTTAACCGAATTTCAACCATGAAAACGGTGAAATGCAAAAACTGATCCGATATTTCGTGAACCGCTGAACTTGGTCGCAAAACTGAGCAATATGGCAGTTTTGGAGGTTAACAGGAAGCTCATATGTGGTTGGTTAAAACTGCTGAGACGGATAAAGTGAAACAATGAGGCCTACGGCATAAGCTGTAAAGTGCGGCATATTAAAGCAAACGGATATGCCGCCTACAGACATCATCATAATTCAGTGATGTCATTTTGTAGATTCGTACCATACTTTTCCGTTCCTTGACGTCGCCTCATAAAAGGTTGCCGCAGGTGATGAAAGGTTCTCAAGTTATGAGCTAACTATTCCAACAATGAGTCCGAGACTGATACAGGCTATACACAAACAATACAAGCTATTATTACGAAACCAACTGGGCACGCTTCCAGCTAACAGCTTTAGTGGTTTTTTTCAATATTTGCGGAATGATTTCGACGTTTCTGTCAAGCCATCAGCTGACCACTCAGCACTGCCCGTTTCCCCCCCCCCCCCCCCCCCCCCCCCCCCCTTTTTTTCTTCAAACCAATTTTTT
>JPKZ01002916.1:722165-732626 GCA_000803305.1 Toxocara canis | reverse complement strand
ACCCTCCCCCCTTTCCCCCCCCCCCCCCCCCCCCGTTCAAATATTATATCGACAAAATTTGAATCATGCTTTCTCTTCCTATGCAGGAACATCTTGCATTTTGGTTGCAAACGTCCGGAAACCAGTTTGATGGCACAATTAGTCAATGTCAGCACATGATAAATGGAAAGCGGTCAATTTGCTACAAATTTGCCATTGTTGGCAAGCTGCCATAAACTGTGTCCCCTCACGAGAAAAGCGCTGTTGTCTTAGAATGAGCGAGCCAACCAAAGCCATCAATAAACTGGTCTAGCGGACCAGGCATTCAATTCAACTAGGACACGAAAACACTGCCGTTTTGTTGGCTCTCGTTCGAGTGGCCCATTGTCTGACTCTATCATGCCAATTTCCAGCACTCATGAATGTTACTTATTTCGAAGACCTCGCGCTTATATTGTCACTAATGTTGAAAAGCTGATGTACATTTGTACTCGTTCCGCTCTCCCCTCACCCAATTTACAAATCTACGTGGGCAGTACCCGTCCCTTCGCAGTTCCCTTCTTTTTCGTGTCGATAAATCCCCACCAAAATCTTTTCCATATTGCGTTCTTAAAACGAAATGAAAACCATTTTCCGGTTATAGCCCCGCAATCTGAACGGCTTCGGAAAAAACAATCATAGCGCATCGATTGCGAAGTCACACATTAGGGCACAAAACCGGTGAAGTGAGTATCGCAGTTTAAGATTCGATGGCCGCAACATTTCAGCTACCAACACCAATACTCCGAACATCGCTATACTCAGAAGACTCCTAAGATTGAAACCCAATTCAGTAATTCGCTGCATTCACTAGTTCTGTCGAAAACATACGAACACGCAGGAAATGATCTGATTTAAGGCCATTTCATTCGCCCATTGTCCTTACGTCTTAAGACGTATGAAAATATATGCACCCCTCGCCTGAACGAGAATCCACACGTGTCGCTAAACGCAGTCATTGGCTTCTCTCGTTCACTTTCTTAAACTGATCGATTGGCGTGCAGTGGGAATATGGAATGCGAAAGTAAGCGTTGTATTCTAAAAAGCCGAATAAATTCCATAGCAAAACATCATTTATTGGTGTGGCTGATTGAATCAAGACACAGCGCTAAGACACCAACATAAAATGTGCCTCTTGAAGTGGCACGCTTACGCATATGATTTGAGCACGCTGCGTCGAGCGCTTACTCTCCGCGAGAATCCAATTCGATTAGTTCGCATAAAACGACTCACAACTAACATAAGCCGATAACGCTGTCATCCTTACAACATAAATATACTAATTAATTCATCACCTCAGCTCATGTTTTGCTAATGTCTGCAGAGCTTAAGCTGAATATTACGCACTTCAGGCTGAAACGAATGACGAAAAGAAGAGGACTGAATGGACAAAGAGGATGGATCATACCGCGTTGTACGCTGTTTAGGACATACGCCTCTACTTCTTTGCCAAGTTAAATGCAATTTATGCATCAAATGGATGCAGCATTTGCAAAACCACTGCCAATGAGTGCTTTCTTAATAAGATTACATCCTGCATTATTTATCTAATGCAACATAATGCGAGCACATGTTACGCTGATCTACGATTATAAATTGTTCTTGGCGGACAAAGTGGCCTCAATATGTTCGGAAATCATGTATTTATGTAATGTAAGGAGCAGAAATAAAAGTGCAAGCTGTTGATAGCCTTTTCGAGAGCGAGATAACCGGAAATACAAGGCAAGACGATAACAGTGGCATGCACCATGAACATATGTAGCAACGCAGCGCAAAAATGCATCAAGAAAGGTTTGGCATAAACAGGTAGACGCTTTGCAATGCAAGGTCACATGTTTTCATCGAGTATGATTGGTTGCGAAAAAAGATTAGAACAGGTAAGGTGAAACACCATCTTTGAGGTGACACAGCAGAAAAACAACAAAACTTCCCCCCCCCCCCTCCTCCCCCCATTCATGTCCTTGAAATATCGGAAGTGCAAAAGTATTCCACAGGTGTTACTAGTAAAGAGTCACTGTAGGTGACAAAGAGGTATGGATTTGAACGTCATGCAGATATGCAAAGCCAAAAATGGAATATCATCCGTACGCCTTTCTAGCTTCATCTATAACAAATACTGCAATTCTACCTTCACCTATTTACGAAGCAGCACAACGGAAAACCATACAGCCATAAAAAATTAGCAATAACAACGCATTAATGAAGGAGTGCTTTGAAATTAATTCAGCTGAAGCGTATTTAATCACATGAAATGTCCAGAAAAACTTAGGAACACAATTTTTAAAAATGCGTTCATAAATATGTTATTTCCATAAATAGGTTTAAAAAAAGTTACTTACAAAATTTCATTCAGTGTCCTCTTCGCATATGCTATTGGTTGAACTATTTCGCATGCAAAAAAGGAAAAAAAAACTCATAGTGTGCCCCCCCCCCCCCCCCCCCGTTCAAATATTATATCGACAAAATTTGAATCATGCTTTCTCTTCCTATGCAGGAACATCTTGCATTTTGGTTGCAAACGTCCGGAAACCAGTTTGATGGCACAATTAGTCAATGTCAGCACATGATAAATGGAAAGCGGTCAATTTGCTACAAATTTGCCATTGTTGGCAAGCTGCCATAAACTGTGTCCCCTCACGAGAAAAGCGCTGTTGTCTTAGAATGAGCGAGCCAACCAAAGCCATCAATAAACTGGTCTAGCGGACCAGGCATTCAATTCAACTAGGACACGAAAACACTGCCGTTTTGTTGGCTCTCGTTCGAGTGGCCCATTGTCTGACTCTATCATGCCAATTTCCAGCACTCATGAATGTTACTTATTTCGAAGACCTCGCGCTTATATTGTCACTAATGTTGAAAAGCTGATGTACATTTGTACTCGTTCCGCTCTCCCCTCACCCAATTTACAAATCTACGTGGGCAGTACCCGTCCCTTCGCAGTTCCCTTCTTTTTCGTGTCGATAAATCCCCACCAAAATCTTTTCCATATTGCGTTCTTAAAACGAAATGAAAACCATTTTCCGGTTATAGCCCCGCAATCTGAACGGCTTCGGAAAAAACAATCATAGCGCATCGATTGCGAAGTCACACATTAGGGCACAAAACCGGTGAAGTGAGTATCGCAGTTTAAGATTCGATGGCCGCAACATTTCAGCTACCAACACCAATACTCCGAACATCGCTATACTCAGAAGACTCCTAAGATTGAAACCCAATTCAGTAATTCGCTGCATTCACTAGTTCTGTCGAAAACATACGAACACGCAGGAAATGATCTGATTTAAGGCCATTTCATTCGCCCATTGTCCTTACGTCTTAAGACGTATGAAAATATATGCACCCCTCGCCTGAACGAGAATCCACACGTGTCGCTAAACGCAGTCATTGGCTTCTCTCGTTCACTTTCTTAAACTGATCGATTGGCGTGCAGTGGGAATATGGAATGCGAAAGTAAGCGTTGTATTCTAAAAAGCCGAATAAATTCCATAGCAAAACATCATTTATTGGTGTGGCTGATTGAATCAAGACACAGCGCTAAGACACCAACATAAAATGTGCCTCTTGAAGTGGCACGCTTACGCATATGATTTGAGCACGCTGCGTCGAGCGCTTACTCTCCGCGAGAATCCAATTCGATTAGTTCGCATAAAACGACTCACAACTAACATAAGCCGATAACGCTGTCATCCTTACAACATAAATATACTAATTAATTCATCACCTCAGCTCATGTTTTGCTAATGTCTGCAGAGCTTAAGCTGAATATTACGCACTTCAGGCTGAAACGAATGACGAAAAGAAGAGGACTGAATGGACAAAGAGGATGGATCATACCGCGTTGTACGCTGTTTAGGACATACGCCTCTACTTCTTTGCCAAGTTAAATGCAATTTATGCATCAAATGGATGCAGCATTTGCAAAACCACTGCCAATGAGTGCTTTCTTAATAAGATTACATCCTGCATTATTTATCTAATGCAACATAATGCGAGCACATGTTACGCTGATCTACGATTATAAATTGTTCTTGGCGGACAAAGTGGCCTCAATATGTTCGGAAATCATGTATTTATGTAATGTAAGGAGCAGAAATAAAAGTGCAAGCTGTTGATAGCCTTTTCGAGAGCGAGATAACCGGAAATACAAGGCAAGACGATAACAGTGGCATGCACCATGAACATATGTAGCAACGCAGCGCAAAAATGCATCAAGAAAGGTTTGGCATAAACAGGTAGACGCTTTGCAATGCAAGGTCACATGTTTTCATCGAGTATGATTGGTTGCGAAAAAAGATTAGAACAGGTAAGGTGAAACACCATCTTTGAGGTGACACAGCAGAAAAACAACAAAACTTCCCCCCCCCCCCTCCTCCCCCCATTCATGTCCTTGAAATATCGGAAGTGCAAAAGTATTCCACAGGTGTTACTAGTAAAGAGTCACTGTAGGTGACAAAGAGGTATGGATTTGAACGTCATGCAGATATGCAAAGCCAAAAATGGAATATCATCCGTACGCCTTTCTAGCTTCATCTATAACAAATACTGCAATTCTACCTTCACCTATTTACGAAGCAGCACAACGGAAAACCATACAGCCATAAAAAATTAGCAATAACAACGCATTAATGAAGGAGTGCTTTGAAATTAATTCAGCTGAAGCGTATTTAATCACATGAAATGTCCAGAAAAACTTAGGAACACAATTTTTAAAAATGCGTTCATAAATATGTTATTTCCATAAATAGGTTTAAAAAAAGTTACTTACAAAATTTCATTCAGTGTCCTCTTCGCATATGCTATTGGTTGAACTATTTCGCATGCAAAAAAGGAAAAAAAAACTCATAGTGAGGTATACTTTATGTCATACATTAAAAACATATCCTGTAGTTGTCTTCCGATAGCATGTGCCCAAAGTTCAGCCACAGGATGAATGTGAAAGAAACGATAATTTTACGAAGAAAGAAACAAAGGTTTGTCCTCTCCCTCCCCATAAATGACATTAACATAGGATGGCTTGGAACGGATGAAGAGAAGAAAACAATCGCCTTGCCTATATATGGCAAAAATCTGTTCAAAAGTTTTCTGACATCCACCCATATATTATTACAATGGAATTCCTCATTAACTTAGAGGTTATTGAACCTTCCTTTTTACAAAAGCTATTCCCTTGCAGTTAATGCAGTTCCTCTCAAACACCCATGCTAGTGTGAAGTATAGCAGTAATACAAGACTGTAATGCAGCAGAGGCAGAACTTGCGATTCACGACTGATAGGGAAAGGTGGGTGGGGGGAGAACAGGAAAAGAATCCAGATAAAACTGATTTATCTGGGGCTGGACAATGAACGCGATGCCTTTTACGGGATGTACAGTAAGTTGTAAGGTAGTGCTATTTCATTCACATTATATTCACTCCTAAACCGATAGAATATTTAATGCAGTCCAAAAATAATCAACTTACTGAACAAGGCGACGTTGCATTCGTCAGCATCCAACGACAATCCTAGTTGTGCGAGTACGGCATTTGGATTGCCCTGCATACGCGCCTCCACAAATATGACGGGTAGCTGGTCAGAGAAACTTCGTATCGGAATCAGCGACATCCTGCACGCTAGCTCACAGCAAATCCACCGATATGCTGCCCTTCTCGACAACGACGCTACCCTATGAGCAAATATTGACAATTCTGCCGGCAGTCGTTGCTCAGGAATCGCATCCCAACAGCTCGCCCTAACGATCAACCACCCTTTACCGATACTTGGACCCCTCAGTTCACATCTGATCGCACAACTGCAATAAACATTTGACCATTACTTTAAAACGTTTAAAAAACGCATAGCGTAGCGCATTAACTGATGACGACCGAAAGGACAGAAAATTATTGTAACGTTCAGTACTTCAAAAATTTTGGAAAGTTTTGCAAAGAAAGCAATCGTTTGCAAAAACTCATCCACTTGAAACACACAATTAACAAACTATTTGGCGAGTTTAGCACGTTTACAGATTACTGCATGTATGTAGGGGTACTGTCTGGTTATCTCAATTCATCTGCCTCAACCTTCCGACACGCAATTCAATCTTTCTTCTTTCACTATTTCTTGCATTTTTCGTTCTTTTGAATGAGCTGCAACCTTAGTTCATAAATCATATACTGGATCTGCAATTTCAATCTCCTATCGGTCGATTGGGAAGGGCTGGGGAGTAGGGGAGGGGGAGGTTAGGAAGAGGAGAGGAGAAGGAGGAGGAGGAGGGGGATGAGGGAGGGAAAGCGAGGATGCTGGAAAAGGGAGCGTATGGAAAGGAAAGGGTGAATTATAAGGGGTGGTAACCTCGCCGTCTCAACAATGAAGGGCAATATAGAAGACGACTGAAACTAATAGCCATGAGAATTCATCATCATATTATTGGCACTGAATATGAAGATTAAAAAAAAACAACAATAAGCGAAAATGAATGACTATATTTTATAGAATGAGAGTGTCGCAGACCGAACCTAAAAACTAAATGACTCTAACGTGCTGCTCAAATTGTATAGCCCCATACTGGGCGTTTCTTTATGGAGGTGCAAAAACGCTAAAAGCGAGCAGCTATTCTGAAACGAAAATTACGCAAATGCGAGTGCAACGTGCACACAATGTGATCACATAATAACGGTATTCAATCAGCAGCTGAAGTGTTAAATGAAGCGAAAATAGTGCGCGAAACAATGCGAACAAGAAATGTTCTGGAATAGTACACAAAAACTCAAACAACAGCAAAATCAGTACTCCACTTTTCCCCTATGCCCGTCATAATCATAGCGTAATTTTTTAAAAAAAAAAAGAAAGAAAAATCTTCACTTACTCAATGCTCTTATCGCAAAAGATCTTTAAAAGAATTTTTAAAGACAAATTTTCAAAGAGTACTGTTTCAACTTTAGAAAATATTTTAAGAAATACCCCTCGCTGGTTCTGAAAAAAATCTTTCTCCCCACTAAAAAAAATGGCGAGGAGAAACGTTCGTATTTATTCCTTCTGTTCAACTCTGAATATGTACAAATGGCAGACACACGCATATGACTGTTTAATGAAGGGACATATGCAGGAAAATTAGTAAATAAGGTGTGGGGTAAATCAGCAAAAACGAATTAATCAAACGTTCACTAGCAAAAATACAAATCTCTTATGAGCAAGCGTTTTGCATTTCAGCAAACACAGCTCACGTTTTCTGGCGTGATATGTCCGATTTGTAAGCGCAGTAAAATTTCGAAAAGTAAGCCCGTCGAACCCTGCAGAGGTCATGGCGCTTATAAATTCCTGGAGTGATTTTTTCCGGGTACATTCCACATCACAGATGGCTTCATTTGAAGAAAAAGGAAACTACTTTTGGCAGTTTCTCAAATATAAGGCACTCTTTAGCACAAATCCTACGGCACTCAAACAAACACCCCGAGGATGTCTTCAGTGATGAGCTAGTCTCAAACGAAGCCTCTTAAGTAACGCCCATCGTTGCTTTTGCGCGCATACGCAAAACACATTAATAACGCGCAAATTACTAAACGTTCTCCAGTCCGCTCACCGCGAATCAAGGATTTCGGATAATAGCAACAGACTTCAATAAAGGCAATTAGAAGTCGCTCATGGGCAAGTCGCCAGCATTGTTTTTGACCTCTAAAGTCTGATATTTAAGAAAACAAATTAGCTTGGTCGGATGCCTCAGTGAGACAAGCAAAACTTGGCGTTTTTAACAGAAAGCTTTGCTTTCAAATGTGACGATGGAACTCCTCACATAAACAAATATATTTGAGCTGCGCTTTTTCAGTTGCTACAGTTGCTACCTTATGTGCGCCAACAGTACAAATGATGCAAGAACCAACCGAAGACTGTATGGCACTAGCCTTGGCTATACCATCGAGAATTTTTTGATGAATTTTCCAATCGGAATGACAGATGGTCTGGAATATTTTTTTTCACTTTTTTTGAGGAGGGAAGGGGGGTGATGAACAACGGTAAACATTAATAGGAAGAACCATTCGCCCATTAGCCCAACAAAAGGCTCCCGCCAACACCGTTACGCCTAAATGGTTCTGTAAGTAACCCAACAGTGGCAGACCAACAAGAGCTTAGGAAAGGATGAGGGGGGATTTCGAGGGTATACAAGATTCCACTTCTTTTTTACTTGAGCAGCCTTTCTCGATTCCACTGCAAAAAAAAGGCGAAAAAATACAATCACGTCTTGCCTCCGATGACATTAATTTCCCTGTTTCTCTTCAAAACCCGTTCTCTGTTAAACATTTCGGATAATAGCACCAGACTTCAATAAAGGCAATTAGAAGTCGCTCATGGGCAAGTCGCCAGCATTGTTTTTGACCTCTAAAGTCTGATATTTAAGAAAACAAATTAGCTTGGTCGGATGCCTCAGTGAGACAAGCAAAACTTGGCGTTTTTAACAGAAAGCTTTGCTTTCAAATGTGACGATGGAACTCCTCACATAAACAAATATATTTGAGCTGCGCTTTTTCAGTTGCTACAGTTGCTACCTTATGTGCGCCAACAGTACAAATGATGCAAGAACCAACCGAAGACTGTATGGCACTAGCCTTGGCTATACCATCGAGAATTTTTTGATGAATTTTCCAATCGGAATGACAGATGGTCTGGAATATTTTTTTTCACTTTTTTTGAGGAGGGAAGGGGGGTGATAAACAACGGTAAACATTAATAGGAAGAACCATTCGCCCATTAGCCCAACAAAAGGCTCCCGCCAACACCGTTACGCCTAAATGGTTCTGTAAGTAACCCAACAGTGGCAGACCAACAAGAGCTTAGGGAAGGATGAGGGGGGATTTCGAAGGTATACAAGATTCCACTCCTTTTTACTTGAGCAGCCTTTCTCGATTCCACTGCAAAAAAAGGCGAAAAAATACAATCACGTCTTGCCTCCGATGACATTAATTTCCCTGTTTCTCTTCAAAACCCGTTCTCTGTTAAACCCTCAGCCTTGGAAGCTCTCTCTATGCAAATCAACGGACAATGCTTACGAATAGTGATGTAAGGCGCCTTCGTGAACAGAATGTTTTATGCGTCAGCCTCCTGAGCACCATTATCTTCGTATCATAGTATCACCTGGAAAAAAAGATGACCGTTGACATATACATCCGTATCACGCATATCATGCAGCTACAGCACCCCCTCCTACTCCATACTGTGTGCCACGTTGTCACTTACAGCATACCACCTTCTCTCTGTTCAGCTTCTACAACCCCACATCTCGAACCAGCCGACGAATACGGACAACCGCTATCGATTCCTGCACCGCGTCCCTGATCCATGCACTACATCTACATACGCGACGGTTTAGTGCCATTATCGGTCGTCCCTCGAAATCGCAGTGATGGCATTGAGTCGAAACCGATACTCCATGCGCAGGCACCATCCAACCAGCTGCGCTCGAAGCACGCTACTTCCTTGCAATAGAAAAAAAATCAACAGCGTTCGGGCATATCAAAATTGGTGATATTAAATGTTACAAATTACTAATAACAAAAAAGACCACTGCAAAAAAAGCGCCGAGCCGCTGCTCGACGATTGTCTCGCGGACGCACAAGCGAGCCGCACACACCGTTCCGTTAGAAATGCGAAGACGCTTTCGTATTGTCGAATGGAGCGCAGACTGCAAAAGACACGAGGAGAGAGCGTTTTGGCTGCTGCAGAGAATTGACAACGAAAGCGCACCGCTCCTCAACTTCCCAGAGACCGGACGCTTGGAAACCGTGAATGGGCAAGCGAGCCGATAAACTGGATCTGTGTTCAGACACGATCGTGTATGATCGCAAAAGCGCAATTTGCACGTAAGCAGACGATGTCTGTCTACAATTTACACGTAGACAGACGCATGTCTGTCTATAATTTACACGTAGAAGACTCATATCTATCCATAATTTACACGTAGACGGACTCATGTTAATTTACACGTAGACAGACTCATGTCTATCCATAATTTACACGTAGACAGACGCATGTCTACACGTGTTGAATGTCCGTCTTGTTTTGCAATGTTTCGGCTTATGGAGTAATCACTAGGCAGGCGTCAAAACTTCCGTATTACCCAAACCTGAGTAATTAATTGGCTTTGAGGAAAAAAGGTTGTTACATAGTTTTTGCAGTTATCCGCGACGCAGTGCATCGCCCGATCAGGATACTCGAATGGACATTGTCGAGTATTACGCTGCCGCACGTTAAAACGGAACGATGACGGTGCGGACGGAGAAGAAGCTGGTCGGAGAGAGCCAAAGGTGAGTATTGCACATAGCTAGTTGCTGATATTACTCGCATTAGCGTGCCAAAAACACACGAGGTCACTAACGGGGTCAAATCTCGACCCCACTTCCTTGCCTTGCTTACGTTTGGACATTTTCTGGACTTTATTCCTTAGTTTACCTTATTTTGTTTTCTGGAATTTCTCTG
>JPKZ01002916.1:694445-707743 GCA_000803305.1 Toxocara canis | reverse complement strand
TTTCGAAAAAATAACACGTAGTCTGACGAGTTGAAAAACTGCTCATATTGCAGCCCTACAAAAAGAACTACAATTAAGTAATTTGTGACTTCTACTAGAAAATGTGCTTCTTCTAAAAAGTTGCACTACATCGGATCGGATTTCACTGCATTTCAAATGGGGAAATCATTTTTCTTTAAGTACATCGCTCATCTGCTCCTAAATTTGCATTCAATCGCAGTTGAGTTGATCGCACCTACCTGAATTACAGTAATAACTCAAGCATTCTAGTAAGTACAAAAGAGGACTGAATGCTCAACATCTGAGGAAGTGCAGCAAAAGCTAAGCAGGACGGAAAATGCATTATGTGTTACGCTGATATACGCAGAATGAGGTTTTTCTCTGAAGTTATCGTAGTGACTTCAGTATTTTCACCCACATTAAGCCAACAACTGTGGTACCGCTTTAATTATCGCCAGCAGTGATAATGAACTTTTCTACCTTCGTCTACTAGCGACTAATTCTGTATGTTTATGCATTAAACCTAACATAATCAAATTCATTTACCCATTTGTTCCAAAAGAGCCATATCGAAGGTGATTGTCTGCATTGTTCGCAATTCGACAACAACTCCGGGTTTCACTAGAAAGCTAATTTTATAATATAAAATCACCTGAATCCATATATTATAGAATCATAGATTTTATTTTGAAAAATCCTGTTGACAATTTTGCAGTACGTGAGTCATGGTTCGATGGAAATTCACCATTGTTTCCCTTCAAAACGAAGAGGATACGAAAAAGTACTAGGTATGTAAGAGGGATGGTGCAGGTGGATATTTTCTAAATTATTTAAAGAAATCTCCAAATATCGATCCGCTCTACAACACTAGAGCAGCTACTTGCGCCTCATATATGAGCAATAAGCATTTTCGATGCGCACAATCGTCATTACTGAGCGCTTCAAATCATAAATTACCTCTTTATCAGAGTACAAAGCCAACAAGTAAACAGATACTAGGAAAAACAAACTTACTAGTACGGACTGAAAGAAGTTTAATGAAAACACGTTGGCAATATTCGTAAAGTAAACGGAATGACGAAGGATATGTTTGTTGGTCGCATAATCGACTACGGCAATGGCACTCGACTTGTGCGCCACAATGAGATCTGTTTTTCTTTTTGTCGCTTTTTTCTGTTCCTCTCTACTCTTCGATCATGTAATGGCAGTTGAGCATGTCAACCGTTGAGCCTGATATGAGGAAGAAGCTGACTTGTACATCTGAAATCATACCTCTCAAATACACTATCGTCTATCAGCTAGTTATCTGATGCACACTTCTATAGATAACTGGACAACTACATATCGAACCTGCACAATTCTAATTGCCCTGAAACCTATAGGTTTACTCGATGTCGAGAACCCACAATAAAGATGCATGCGATCGTTCATCACCGGTTTTCAGCACAAGCAAGCCCATGAAAAAGCCTCTTCTGATTCAAGATTGAGTGAGCAAAAAGCAATTTTTTTTAGAATGTAAATCAAGGTTCATTTCCATCAAATCTGTTCAAGCACCAGTTCGGCGTTAGCTCGTCATGCAACGGCAACTAACTGCTTCAAATGCTTCAACGACAACTTCCAGCTAAAAAAATGAGTGCATGAATCGGGCATGAGCATTGTGATTTTAAGAATTAATAAGAAGTAATAATAGCTGTGAAGATATTTGTTCAAAAGCGCTTTTACCATACCTATTCACAATACTACTTTACTATGCATAGTACAACTTTTAAGGAGTTTTCTACTGTTTGTTTCGCAAATGTCAAAGAAATAGTGTACACTCACCAATAATATCGTATGAAAGGGCACCCACGTTATTTTTCATTCAAACCAGCTGAACATTTTGTGGATGGAGAAAAGCAACATAACCAACAACCATTAACAAACAATGTAGTACCTCAGTAAGACAAATAGAGAAACAGCAATGTCAGATTGAAGTCTCTCGCTGTTTCGCACATGCGGATACCTAATGGGCAACTAGACATGCTCTAATGGGGCCCTCTTCAGTCACCTACTTCCCAACTTTTTGAATGGGATTCCCTCCTCCTCCAAACCTGAAGGGGATCCTTCAGTCACCTACTTCCCAACTTTTTGAATGGGATTCCCTCCTCCTCCAAACCTGAAGGGGATCCCCTGGTTCCCACAAAACGCTATTTGCAACGTACACCGAGCTACAGGTTAGTAATCACAGACGACAGCTGGGTTCCATGCTGAGTTCGCTTCGAGTGAAAAAACAAGCATGAAAAGAAGGGGAGGAGGAGAACTGAAATATAGAAAGCCAGCTCGACCGTTCAAAACCATCTGCGAAATAGACTAAAGGAAGGGGAGGGCAAACTCATCTGTGAAAGATTCACGGGAGGATGAGTAGGCAATGTGATGCTAGTGGGCACCGTCAACAGTTTAGATGAGTGTTTAAAGTGTACGTTTTGCTTGTTCAGATCGAAAGCATGCAATAGTTTGCAGACGGCGTAAAAAAAAAGAAAATTAAACACCATACCTAAAATTCAGAAGTAACTGGAACACGGAGACCGTCTAAGTGCTAACGAATACGAAACAGAATTAAGACACAGTAACTCGAAAAGTTCAGGTGCCTAAAGTTATTCAAGTATTCTTACGCACAGGTATGGTTTGAACGGAGGATACCAAAATTAAGTTGGACCAAGTGCATACGGAGCCAGCACGATAATAATCAACACCAAATCGTCCTAAACAGTGTCATTTTCTCTGCAGACGGTTTTCAAGACCTGTGCAAAGACCTCCCTGACCGCATGAGAACTAGTCTTGCGTCACGCCTCACTCACTCTGCATGCAAAGACTGCGTCCTTGTCAGTCACTGTCGCGCTCGCGATCAATGCAGTTGCATGATCCGTATTTCCCACCATTCTATCAGCGAACGTAAATCAAAGCCTATTTACCCGCATACCGGCCCCACTCCTCCCCCTCCCCCCATCTGCCCCTCCCCTCAACTCCGAATCTGGTTTTGGTTCCTTTATTTTTTATGCACTTCGACAAAAATGCAATTGCAAAATTCATTATGTCCATGTGCCGCCTGTCTGTCCGCTGGCTTCAACTTCGGAATCACTGAAGCTAGAGTTATGAAACCCGGCATATAAGCTACACCACACAGACTGATACTGTGCGCATAATTTCAAATCTTTCTATCCATATTGAAGAGGAGTTATATGCCCTTAATCATGCAAAAAATTTTACCCTTTCTGCAATCTTTCAGACCGCAAATTTGAATCGTCGAGTCGCAGAAAAGTTACTGTTACGATATATAGCGACTTCCAAATCGATTTAACAGCGGTATACTTTCTTAATGAAATGCAATGAAAAGACTGCCTTGAAAAAAAGGATGTGAAATTTTTTAAATCACTAGCGGAAGCAACTTCTTGATTAACCGGCCCATGAAGCTTATTAGAAAATTCGGTTACTCTACAGTATCCGCTTCCATCAAAAGATTTTCTCAGGTGCCCTCTGCTGAGCTCGGCTTCTATTCATCACTTACAACTTTGATATCTGATCTCGTAGGCCCATAATTTGGTTTTATCACCGTTGCTTGAGAATGACCATTTCATCTGATGATCCAGGTTGGAGGTTAGGTAAGTTGGTGGACTGAAGCTGACTGCTGATTAATTTTATGTGGAGAGCGATTTTTGGCCAGAAGAGGATTCTGCTGACGAGTAATTTAGTCTGAATGGATGAGAGGAGGGAAGGGGAGGTGGAGGGTGGATGGGAAGGGAGGGGTAGAGGAAGTAATAGAGGGGAAAAGAATTGGAGAAGTGTGCTGTTGCATGTAACATTTGCCATTTTCAAGAACATTTGTCAAGCCTCTTGGCAATCGCCTATAGGTAAACGATCAGTGCACCTTTACAAGTACTCAGGCCTGTTTACATATGGAAAATCTCGAGAATAATTAAAAGAATTCATGAGCTGTCTTCTGCTACGCTACTTTTGTTGGTTTTTTTCATCTAGTTACCGCTATTAAAGTGCTTGAAATTCGGAATTTATTGCTTCTATATTTCGCCCGGCTAAGCTGGTTTCATTCAACCACTTAACGTTTTTCTTCATTCACATAAATTACTTCTTTTAAAATGACATAAAATTCGTCCAGTCTTTCTATAGCTCGCGAGATAATTTTGCTGTATTGCTCACGATTTTTCCACTTTGCCTGAGTTGGGCGCCGTTTTGGTTGCCAGCTATGAGAGTTTTATGGCAAGAATGTTATGCAACAATAATTAAAAGAATTCATGAGCTGTCTTCTGCTACGCTACTTTTGTTGGTTTTTTTCATCTAGTTACCGCTATTAAAGTGCTTGAAATTCGGAATTTATTGCTTCTATATTTCGCCCGGCTAAGCTGGTTTCATTCAACCACTTAACGTTTTTCTTCATTCACATAAATTACTTCTTTTAAAATGACATAAAATTTGTCCAGTCTTTCTATAGCTCGCAAGATAATTTTGCTGTATTGCTCACGATTTTTTCACTTTGCCTGAGTTGGGCTCCGTTTTGGTTGCCAGCTATGAGAGTTTTATGGCAAGAATGTTATGCAACACTTTTCTCCAAAAACAATTTAGATACACTTCTTTACTTCCAAATTTCGCTTTCATATGAAAACTGTATTTATGCGATCGTGCCTTCTTGCATGAAAAGTGCAAATACTTCTGGCAAAATGGCATCGCTGGTCCGATGTTTTGCACGTCAAAAGCCTTACATAAGTTGGCGAAAACTAACTCATTAATAGATGTTTCGCCCGAATTACTGTTTATATGAACGCAAACATATAAGTCAGAAATTTCGCTAATATATTTCATGCCTTTTTGTCAGGCTTATTTCGTTTATGCGTTTTGTTTTCGCTCATTAAGGCTTTTGTATCTCGCTTCTCTTCGATGGCGACGTTAGCAATTAGTGGGTGCAACAATAAGGCGCTTATCCGCTTACGCGCTCTCTCCCAGTCGATGACAATGGTCCATTGGGTTTGAGAACGATCACTTCCTCTTAACGACTGACACTTCATCACAAGTGTTCTTCGAGAAATTCTGTTTTGTTCGCTTTGTTTTTCGCTTTCAAAGCTCATAACATGCCCTTCATAACCGCTGAGGCAAGATTACTTGCAAAATTTTTTACGCTGTAGAGGTTATGGTCGGAACAGCGTTTAGCTTTAGGCAGTGTGATGTGTAAAGTAAGCTTGGTTGCCAATATTGACACGTTCACTGATAGGATGGAGTTGAATCGCACAAAAAAAGTTGGCAGTTTGGTGATATTTTCGCGCATTTAGAGCGCAAAATGTAAGAAAAGTCACTTCGGGCATGGCTTAAAGGGTCATGAAGGGTATCGGACAAAAATTTGTTTTTTTCCGGAGATACGTTGACTGCACCGGACAAAGCAAAGATAGCATTCGGCGATTGTTGCTGTTAACATTACTAATAAATAAGTTTTGCTTGAATGTTTTCAGTTCTTATTTCCTCATTGCCAAACAGATATGGAGATGATGAGCAGGTGATATGAGAACGCTATCAGTAAAATGTTTAAAAGTCACACAATATGCCTATGATGATTCTTCTTTGCCTATGATAACCCCCCACCCCTTCCTTTCACTCTCTTTTCACGTCTTTCGGCAAAGTGTGTTCACTGAAAACCATTGCACATCACCAGGTAATCACACAACATTACCACCACTATCCCATGCGTGGTGGTACAAAGTGCAAACGTTTGCGGATTCTTGTTGAGCGAAGAACAACATGCGGTTAGCTTTTAACTCGCGACTTACTGTATTTTGTTGCCTCCTTGTTCGATGATTCAGCAATTTTCATGAATCAGCAATGAAACAATTTCAGTTAAGTTATACGGAGTAATTGCATACAGCACAATACTGTGTCGTTCTTTGGACCCCACTTAACAGTGCTTCATTATAACTGCACCTGATATTGGTAAGGTCGCCCATCAAAATCACGTTATGTTATCATCGTGGACGATCTTCGCATCTATTCACGGTTTTTAGCTGTTCACAAAAGATCTTGGAACGCATCCATTGCGGATAAGGATATGGATGAATCACCAGAACTAGCAGTAGCAAATTCGGTACTAGAACTATCAGAACTAATAATAGCAAATTCAAAGCGTTATTATTTTTTCTCCGAGGGAGTGGGAGGGTGGAAGCGGTGGAAGACCGAATTTTAGAATTGATTAGAGCTATGCTCGACCTCCGTTGTCAGTTGAGCCTAAATTAAAGCATACAAATTTTTGTGAAAGTGTTTACAATCCCCAAGATTTCCAACCTTTGCCATATCCGTCTACAACCCTTTGTAAGGGCTTACTTCGTTTGTGATTTGCAAAATCACATTATGGCGATATCGGATCTTTGCATATGTATGTATGCTTCTGCCTGTTAGTCTGTCTGTCCCGCAGCATCACTTAGGAAAACGTTGAAGCTAGACTATGTAGATGTAGATTTTACCTAACTCGCCTCCTATATCCAATTTAAAGGCACCAGCCCAGGTGAAAGCTGTACCTTTTCAGGCGGGTTAAAAAACCGCGTGCATTTTCTGCTGGTTGGGATGCATTTTCGACCGGCTGGGTTGCTAAGAGAAGGGAAAAAGTCTGCATGAATTCTCGACCGGATTTCCATGCATGAATTACATGAAATTTAATAGGGAGTTTGCGCGAATGGTCGGACGGATGAAATTTTCAATGCTCATCTTTCGTTAGCAAATGGCAAAACGTGCTAAAGTAATGGACGAATCGCCGAAGCGCATATCGTGTGAGACCGACCGTTGGCTTGCATTTCCATTTATTGAATGAGTGAAATGTGAAAAAAGAGAATACGAACGAATGAGTTTTTAATTTTTATTGCATTTAATGTAGCATTTGCTTTGCAATTTCTGCCACTTATTAATAGCACATTCGAAAGCTTTTGTCTCTCTTTCTTCTAATAGAAAAACCATTTGCAAATTTAAGCATACAGCACAAATGCAATTGAGGCGGAGAAAACGCGCGCAAGCTAATCGAACGGGATGAGGTGAGGCGAAGTTGCGAACATGTCCGCATTGATCGAGATATGTGTTAGCTGAGAGGCACTCGAAGTGTGTGAGTGTGTGTTGTGGTGTGTAAGCATACAGCACAAATGCAATTGAGGCGGAGAAAACGCGCGCAAGCTAATCGAACGGGATGAGGTGAGGCGAAGTTGCGAACATGTCCGCATTGATCGAGATATGTGTTCGCTGAGAGGCACTCGAAGTGTGTGAGTGTGTGCTGTGGTGTGTGTGTGTTTGTTGTGGTGAGTGTGTATGTGTTCTAAATAAAGCAGCACCTTAGAGTGGATTCTAGGGATGCTGCCAATGCGAAGCGATCTTTATCCATCGCTGAACGACTTAGTTACTTGTTTCGCGGAAAACAAAACACTATTCCGGAACACTAATTTATTGTGGGATTCCCTAAATATCACGGTGAATGCGTCCGTTCGGAATGGTACAGCATATTCGGTCGTTTTTCCTCGTTAAGCCTGACAGGAAATGTCGACATAATCTACAGGATTAAAGGTCGCGAGAATTGCTTTGTCAAATCATATATGCTCAGATTTTGTTGTTTATCTTGGCACTTGTTTTTTGTTGTGTGTGGAATGAAGTATGGCTCATTAAATGGTCACAATGGGCAAAACGTGGGGAATTTCACTTTGAACATTCTTAAACTCACGAACAATTGCCACACAACATTATCTGGAGGAGCAACTGTGTACTAAAAAAGGGACCATTTGTGAGACTGAAAAAGTTCAGCTCGGCCAAGACACCTTATCCCTGTCCCCCTTTTCATCCCTTCACAAAATGCTGGATATGGTAGCAAGAATTTGTTAATTTTTTGAAAAATTAATTGAGCGTCACCTTTTTACTTGTTTCTTATTGCCGCTCTTATCACTTCTCAGGGCGGGCAATTTGTTGTTGTAATTGGAAAAGGTATCCATCGAAACGCCAGAACGGGCAAATAAGAAGGAGTAAGGCTTTGAAAGCATCTTACTGAGAGTTCGGCAAAAACGAACTCGAAAGAAATAAACAAGTTGGAATGTAACGATCCATGAAAGCGATTTGCACGAAAGGAAAACAAATTTAGAATGGAATACGAGCCGTTTTATATGCTTGCAAATTGATGACTGCGCTCAACGGAAATACGTGAATTGAAAGGGAAAATCTAAATTCTCTTGCGCCGCATCACATGATTTGGTGTCATAACTAATTTTTTTTGTAAATCAGATTTAACTTAAGGATGAAATCGAACCGTTTATTTGACTAGACATCTTGCCTTAGATGTAATTTTGCTTGGTTGTAGCAAGAGAGATTGCTTACTACGAACTCACTACTGCAGCAATTTAGCTATCAACTTCACCCATTTTACCGACCGTTTTCATTAACTGAAACGGTATTTTGTTGGCTTCGTCCACGTCAACAGATCTCAGCTAAAATTGCGTTTCATTTCGATAATATCGGTGAGAAATATTACCGGGCAATCTGCGAACCATATGCAAATATTTACCATCTTTATTTGCCCTCAGCTTCCACCTGCTTGATGAATCGACTTGAAATACGCTACTTAAGGTGCAATTAAATCTACCGGACTTCACAGTTCGGCTCTATGCAGTTCCCGAATTGAAACCTCGGACAGATACGTAGACGCACACATAAACGTATACACAAGTGACGGCATCATAATGCGTTTTGCAAATGCAAATTAGCCAGAGCGCATTAGAAACGGTTATGACGTTCAAATAGCCCACTTTCCGTTCTGCATATGCGCGCTACACGACTCCGACAACTGCATTCTGAGCGTCCTTCGTTCCATATGTAACAAGTTTCGCATGAGTGATGTGAATTTGAAGAATACTTATGGTTTCTGAGGTTATCTATCATATACGGTTGAATTGCTCGTGGCAAGTGAATAGATCGGGGAAACAATTGAACAAACAAAATGTATATTCATCGATAGCCGTTTGAATCATCTCCGGATTGCTAAAGTCAAAAAACGGTTCGCTGTATAAGGTAGACTCATGAACAATTAAATGTACTGTTCTTTAGTAGGAGGATTCTATGTTATAGGAGATTGTTGTGCGTCCCGCAATTTCGCAACTTCGATAGCGCATTAAATTTAGAAATCGTGAGCGGTAATTGTATAAAATTACTCGAATATACAAGCGATTGTTTATCAGCATTTTTCAGTTCCTTTCACGTGAAAATGTTGTCTGTTAAGTTAGGCGACAAATCTGTAAAAGCCACGAAGAGAAGAGGATAAAGACATTCATCGTCTGCTGAATCATTTAGGTCATTTTCGAACAGTTTTTCAAAAATTGAGAGCATGACGTCATGCGTCACTCCTGTCGCATTTTTTCGACGTGATACTGTAGATGCATTGGTACAAAACCACAAGCATATTATACCGTACATATCACCAATCACTTCGGTGCATCAAAATAAATTCGCTCCGACTTGTTTAGAGTCTTCGTAAGTATCGGCTAAGGAATGCGGCATCAGAAGGTCTGTGCATTCGTCCGGCTGGGAAAAAAAGCATGAGAGGTTGCATTCCACTTTTTTGGAGCGCGTCAGCAACGCGCCCTTCATCACCACCATCCAACGCCGCCTTCTCGGGCGTCTTCGTCCGGAACAGTCCGCTTCGTGGCGGTAACCCCGAGCCATCAACGACGTTCATTCGGGCTGGAGACAAATATCTAAAGATTAATATCTTTCAGCAATCATATGTGTTTTTAAACAAACAGTTACCTTATCACTTACATAATGTCCTTTCTAAACTAACATGCTTTGTCTTAGTGCATCGCATTGCACAGGCGTTAATGTTTAATGCTCAGAATAGGTGAGAAGCTACAACCGTGGTTGAAATGCAGGAATCATTTGTGTGCTATGAGGACGTAATCAGCGTTTGATTGCATTGGCGGAAAGGTCAAGTTAGAAGAAGTTCAGAGAAGGTCGGAATTGGGATGAGTTTTCTCTGAGTCGATTTCGCAACCAAAGCAAAACTTTGGTCGCATGCCCGCATCGATAAGAAAACAACCTTAAAGATAAGAAAACTTTTCCAACCTTAAAGAGGTTCGAAAGGAATTTTTTTCGGCTCTACAAGACGCCATAAATATTAAAATATAATTGCTCTACAATTAGGAAAGGGAATTTTTTCTTTCCCAAAAAGGAAATCTCGAAAGTAATGTGTGGAAAACGTTCTAGAAGCTTTGAAGCATTAAAGAATTTGCTCTATTGCCAACTTTAATCAATTGTTTCAGAAACTAATCGTGAGCAACAATTTTCGTCTCTTATCATTGATGGCATATTCAGATGCCATTAAAGATCTTAACAAAAGGTTGTGTTGGCTCAGCGTCTGAGGAGATCATAAGGAATGAATTACCAAATATTACCTTGAGCTTTCTCCTATCCCTTCACCGCTCTGTTCCTCTCAAAACCGAGTCATGTCTAATTTTTTCGCTTAGTTGTTTCGAAAATGCCCCTACCTAAGATATAGAAGAAGGCTATCGTCACACAAAGAAGCATCAATGGTTACATTTCGTTCCGTACAACTTTATGGAACTTAAAATATTCGAAAATGAATTATGGTGGCACAAAATGGAATAATGTTCTGTACGGAGAGACGAAATTTTCCGTTTTCTATCGCAAAACAGCGTGTCGTTATGGCAACGCTTTTCAACTGACGCCCTATAGAATGAATGTGACGAAGTTCCGTGGTTTCAATTGGAGCTTGTTATTTTCCAACTCTTTTTATGAAAATTTTACGAGAAACAATTTTTGCGTTGAATTCATTTGCTAAAAATACATACCTTGTAGGGGTATGGTAAGCAATATTAGAAATGCCACAGACTCTGAAAGTGGTCTCAGAAAACATCCAAAATTTAGCAAACGATCTTATCAGTCACCTCAAAAGAAGACTGTCGCGTGAAAGTGTTTCAGAAGATGCGTAGCTTAGCATCAGAATTAATAACGGAAATATTACCGAATGCTTACTCATCATCGGTTTTTCACAACAACAGCAGCTGAAATTATGAAACAATTGGGAAGAAAACGAAATGGAAAATCCATAGAATTCGATCATTTCAAAATGATAAGAAATAGAGTTGATAAATCAAAATGATAATCCATAGAATTCAAACGATACTGATAAGAAATGCGAGCCATTCTATTGCACCGCAAGATGATGTGAAAAGTTTTACAAAGATAGTGCACACGTGAAAAAGCATGAAAAATTAGCTTGCAACGATACTGCTTTTTTAATCGCATTTAAAAATAAAACTGCTGTTCCGCACTCGAATTTTGTTGTTGTTGTGAATTACTGCATTGCAATATGGTGTGATGCGTAGCTCATTAAACTTAGTTCCCCCAGCCCTTTCGGTCATGCTCACTGCTATAGATATTCCATTCGTATTCGAATCTAGACGAATATTCGATGATTACATTCGATTCTCGTTCAAATTCAATCCCGCTCGTCCCTGAACAAGTCTCCGCCCTCCACCTCTCCCCCCTCCCCCCTGTACCTTCTTGAGTCCTGCCCCTTTTAAATTAAGCCCATTTTTGCAAACGAGATGAAATTTTGCATTGTCGAGGTATAAATTCTGGGGCTCATGATATTTCGGTTAATTCGAGCAAGCTTCATATGACATTACAATAACGGCTGTAGAAATACACTCAAGTAAAACCGAGAGCTTTACAAACTTCTACCGGATACAGGTTAACATGCTGAATATACACCTCAGTAAATGTTCTGTTTTGCATCAATGAGTCATCCATTTATTCAACGCGAACCTCCGAAGTAGGACTTAGCGCACTTTTTTAGGCTCGTACTATTATGGCCTTCAAATTCATAAGTAAAGACGAATTTGAAAAATGACATTTGGAGAGGAGGTGAATAGCATAAGAACATAATACGAAATATGCAATTTGAGTTGGTGATTTTCTCCTAGGTCATTCTGAGAAGGTCGATACACACCGGTCACATTGATAGAATGAAAAATTTTTAAAGCTTTCTTAATCGTCGAATTCTACGTTCGAGAAGGTTCAGAGGAAGTTTCGTGGTGACGTCAGCCTTCTTGAAGGCTCACATCATCATGAGCGTCGGGAGGTCCAAACTATGAGCTGAGCTGAGTGGATCTGAGAAGGTACAACCTCAAAATTCAGCTAAACAGTTAATTGGGAAAGGGTTCAACTCTAAAATGATCTAGCTTGCGAATGCATCCATACGGACTCATGTCATCACCATGATATGAACACTTAAGATCATGCGCAATAATATCGATGAAAGACTTACGCAATTACTGAAATTTCAGCTTCTTTTTTGCTTTAGTATAATAATTTTAGCATAGATTTTCGTCATTTTCACATTATTCTTTCGCGTCCACTTTTGCCGTTCCAGAGAAAAGCATGAGTTGAAAAGCATGAGAAAGGCATGAATACTTCGCTCCATCCGGTTTTCGGCGTCTCTAAGTTAAATGTATCGAATCGTAATGGCTCAACCTCAGTTATTCGACGTACATGTCTCAGAAGAAATAAACGTGGACCGAAAAGTAGAACATGGGGTTTTTCGAAGCCGTACAGCTGTAATTACACTCGCTTATAAGGCTACGAAAAAAAATAAAAAAAGGATATTGTGATTAAATAAGCGGCGAAATAAGCATAAGACAACACAATTACAGGTAATTGAACAGAAGTGAGTAGAAAGTCGCATTAATTTAGAGCGTCATTCAGTTTTGATTGCAGTAATGCGCTCCGCATCATTTCCTTTAAGCGGAAGACCGACGAATGAGAATGGCAAGCTATCACTATAATTTTAAATGCTAAAAAAAAGAGGTAACCATCTCCTTGTTAATCGCTTCTTGCAGAGAATTTGAAGAGAGTTTGTACCGAGTTTTGTACCGAGTTTTTGTAGTGGATTTATCGCGAATAGCCAAAATCCATTGCAAATTTCTGAGTTAAATGATCACTTCTCAAATAGATGTTAAAATAACGTTCCAAAAAATCGACAATTAAAGGAGTGGAGATAGGGACTAATATGACTTGAAAGAGATTTTAAAAATATCAAGAGACTATTGGTGATAATGGAACGGTTGATGAGGATTTTGAATTTTGATGTAAGCAGACCCACTTACGCATCGAATTCAGAGGGAACTGAGACATCATAAAAATCACATGAGGGCTGCAGCTAACAGTTCAGGAATGTCTCCTTTCTATGGTGCGCAAAAGCATCAAGTGAAAAATGGAAAAACAGA
>JPKZ01002916.1:662640-694240 GCA_000803305.1 Toxocara canis | reverse complement strand
AGGGTTGAGAGCTTCTGATCGACGGAACTCATAAATTTTTGCACCCTTGAAAAGACGAGGACCGATGGAAGCGTTGAGTTCAGCCAAACTTACTCCAAGAAATTTGAAGCTTCATACGGCAAAGAGTAGCAAAAAGAACAAAAAAACCTTAAATCTTGCATTGCGGACAACTAGTAAGGCTAGGAAAAAATGTTCCGTTTTATGTTTTATTAAAAAATTTTAAAAAATTTAAAAAAAAATGTTCCAAATTCTTTATCCCCCTGAAAAAGTGTGATCAATTACATTTTTTTACGTGGAGAATATGGTTATAACATTTCTAATGTGATAGCAGTTAACGGTAATGGAAAACTTGAGAACGTTACATTTAGAATATGTATTTGATTTTTAATAGAAAAACTTGGATTCGTTCACGTTTCGCTTCCAATCACAACGAATCAGAAAAACGGGTCTGTCTTAAGTTGTAAAAAAATGAATAGGCCAGAAGCACTCATATGATGATGAATGTTAACTACGCGCCCGTTTTTGTACTATCATGCAAAACTCAGAAACGTATAAGTCATTGAATACCTTACATTGAAAACGCGTTCTCTGGAGGATCGTAAGAAAACTCATCACCGTAACATTTGGCCACTCCCATGAGCTATAAAAACGAGTTTTTGGCTACATTCAAATGAAGCTTGGCCAACCCAAATTTACTCTCACCAAAGTTGGCAATGTGCAGCAGCTCGCTACATTTCCCAAAGAAGGACTCGCAATCAGCGACAGTCAACAAGTAGACATCCTAAACAGAGTTATAAATTGTAGGACTGATCTACGGTAGACACATACCTTTCTGAAATCATCTCGGAAAACTGGCTAGAAGTTGCTCAACTCATCTGTTCAACCTTTCAACATCAAGTCCATTTTTGCAAACAGGCACTGCTGTTTTCTTGGATGAGTGCCTTATGTATCGAGAATCGGATATGTTTCTGACATAACAGGGACAGCAGCTAAAGAAGCGCTAAATTTTATGTAAAGGACAACCAGCAATGCTATTCGAGTAGTTTATAACTTATTAAGTTATGCCAATTCGCTCTGCAAACGTTTCAAATGGGACAATATAGAAAAAGTGTCTAACATTACGAGGCAAGTAACGTCAGCACAGCTGTGCAAAGTGGCGACAACAACTACCTCGAGAACCCTGTTCAAAAGATCAGTCCTCGTGAAACACGAAAAAAGGTTATGATAATGAAAGTCAGATATTAGTACAGGAGAGGGTACCTTTAAGTACTATACCGTAACTTTGTAAAACCGCGTCCAATGAATTGCTTTTCTTTTAGCTTTATGTCTCTCCTATCGCTCTGACTTGTGATCTTGCTTTATATCTCTCTTGCGGCCTATGCCACAGCGTTCGGCCAATTACACGTGCTACTCTTGACGAAATTAATAACAGCGTTAAAAATATATCTTGACTTCTCTGAAAAAAAAAGTGAGCAGTTAAGTTCAGTTCAATCCAAAAGCTATATGCGAAAATGAAAAAATAAAACAACCATGAATGCACGTCACGGTGCTTACGCAAATTGCGCTCTGGATACTTCACCCATCAGACAAGTCGATCTCACGAATTATTTGTTGGTTATAATGGAAACTTATAATGTAAGGCTAACTGATCGTTTACATAAAGCCTCTACTGATCATAGTGGCTGATGGAACGCTCAATCAATATATGCAAATTTTTTGGAGTCATGCAAATTTTTGAATCTACTAATCATGGGTGTCGACAAATTATAGGTCACACTTCACATAACTTCACATCTATAAATTCAGCTGTTCGCTTATTAAACAAGCGAATCGATGAGCAAACAGACAGGCACACAAATACTCACAGATACCCACAAACGGGGAGTCGACATAGCACGCTTGGCAAATACAAATTTGCGAAACCATATAAAAAAGAGCTATTAGAAATCTCGGACAGGTTTTGCATCATTGACGCATGCGACAAAGAAAGAGGCTCAAGAGATTTTCATTTGTTGCTTGTGAATACTAAAATGAAAAAGTTGGCCAATAAGCAGGGTCTTCTACCCAATGAGGTAGAAAAGCGAGCTCGTGACGATTAGCTGGCTTCTTTACAACTACCGGCACCACAATGGCAATTTACAAGGCAATTAGTTTCTTAGGGAGAAGCCATCGATATTGTGATAAATGGTTTTGTCGCACGAATTGTTATTAGTGTTCTCATAACACTGCCATTACATCGCCCACAAGTTCTCTGTCATATTCTCTGACAGAAAAGTGAAGGCATGAATGAGTGAAGTTGAGGTGAGCATATAGAAAAGTTTGTGAAGAAAGCAAAGTTCAAATTGGCAAAGCGCATCCAACAATTGAGCCAAAATAAAATGAAAAAGATCGCACAACAATGGCATCATTGAATGTCACTAATCAAAGCAACAGCAAATATCAAAGTGCTGATGCATTTCAACAAAACAATAGCTAATTGTAGTCGTTCGCGTTAGGCAAAATCGAAGCGAAAGATAGAGGAAAACACTAAGAAATCAATGATCTCATTTGTACTTGGGCTTACATATTTTGTTTTAAAAATACGCATTCAGTATTGGATGATGATCGAAACTGATGAAACCTTAAGAAAGACAGTGTTAGACGGTGTTGCAATAGCTCAGTTATATTTGAAAGACAGTGTTATAATAGCTGAACTAAAGTCGAAAGACGGAGTTACAACAGCTGAATTATGGTCGAAATATGCTGTTACAATAGCTGAATTATAGCCGAAAGAAGATGTTAAAATTGCCGAATTATAGCCGAAAGGCGGTGTTACAATACCTGAATTATCGCTGAACGACTGCATCGCAATAGCTGAATTATACTAGAAAGATGGTGTTGTAATAGCTGAAATATAGCCGAAAGGCTGTGTTACAATAGCTGAATTATAGTTGAAAGACGATGTTACAATAGCTGAACTATGGTCGAAAGACGGTGTTACAGTAGGTGAGTTATAGCTGAAAACTGTGTCACAATACCTGAATTATAGTCGGAAAATGGTGTTATAATAGCCCAATTATGGCCGAAAGACGTTGTTACAATAGTTGAATTACATTCGAAAGATGGTGTTATAATAGCTGAATTGTAGCCGAAAGGCGGTGTTACAATAACTGAATTATAGTCAAAAGGCGTTGTTAAAATAGCTGAACTACAGTAAAAGGACGGTGTTACAATACCTGAATTATAGTTGAATTATAGTTGAAAGACTGTGTCACAATAGCTGAATTATAGGTGGAAGACGGCGTTACAGTAGCCGAATTATAGTCAAAAGACGTTTTTACAATAGTTGAATTACATTCGAAAGATGGTGTTATAATAGCTGAATAGTAGCCGAAAGGCGGTGTTACAATAACTGAATTGTAGCTGAAAGATGGTGTTACAACAGCTGAATTATAGTCGAAATATGCTGTTACAATAGCTGAATTATAGCCGAAAGAAGATGTTAAAATTGCCGAATTATAGCCGAAAGGCGGTGTTACAATACCTGAATTATCGCTGAACGACTGCATCGCAATAGCTGAATTATACTAGAAAGATGGTGTTGTAATAGCTGAAATATAGCCGAAAGGCTGTGTTACAATAGCTGAATTATAGTTGAAAGACGATGTTACAATAGCTGAACTATGGTCGAAAGACGGTGTTACAGTAGGTGAGTTATAGCTGAAAACTGTGTCACAATACCTGAATTATAGTCGGAAAATGGTGTTATAATAGCCCAATTATGGCCGAAAGACGTTGTTACAATAGTTGAATTACATTCGAAAGATGGTGTAATAATAGCTGAATTGTAGCCGAAAGGCGGTGTTACAATAACTGAATTATAGTCAAAAGGCGTTGTTAAAATAGCTGAACTACAGTAAAAGGACGGTGTTACAATACCTGAATTATAGTTGAATTATAGTTGAAAGACTGTGTCACAATAGCTGAATTATAGGTGGAAGACGGCGTTACAGTAGCCGAATTATAGTCAAAAGACGTTTTTACAATAGTTGAATTACATTCGAAAGATGGTGTTATAATAGCTGAATTGTAGCCGAAAGGCGGTGTTACAATAACTGAATTATAGTCAAAAGGCGTTGTTAAAATAGCTGAACTACAGTAAAAGGACGGTGTTACAATACCTGAATTATAGTTGAATTATAGTTGAAAGACTGTGTCACAATAGCTGAATTATAGGTGGAAGACGGCGTTACAGTAGCCGAATTATAGTCAAAAGACGTTTTTACAATAGTTGAATTACATTCGAAAGATGGTGTTATAATAGCTGAATTGTAGCCGAAAGGCGGTGTTACAATAACTGAATTATAGTCAAAAGGCGTTGTTAAAATAGCTGAACTACAGTAAAAGGACGGTGTTACAATACCTGAATTATAGTTGAATTATAGTTGAAAGACTGTGTCACAATAGCTGAATTATAGGTGGAAGACGGCGTTACAGTAGCCGAATTATAGTCAAAAGACGTTTTTACAATAGTTGAATTACATTCGAAAGATGGTGTTATAATAGCTGAATTGTAGCCGAAAGGCGGTGTTACAATAACTGAATTATAGTCAAAAGGCGTTGTTAAAATAGCTGAACTACAGTAAAAGGACGGTGTTACAATACCTGAATTATAGTTGAATTATAGTTGAAAGACTGTGTCACAATAGCTGAATTATAGGTGGAAGACGGCGTTACAGTAGCCGAATTATAGTCAAAAGACGTTTTTACAATAGTTGAATTACATTCGAAAGATGGTGTTATAATAGCTGAATTGTAGCCGAAAGGCGGTGTTACAATAACTGAATTATAGTCAAAAGGCGTTGTTAAAATAGCTGAACTACAGTAAAAGGACGGTGTTACAATACCTGAATTATAGTTGAATTATAGTTGAAAGACTGTGTCACAATAGCTGAATTATAGGTGGAAGACGGCGTTACAGTAGCCGAATTATAGTCAAAAGACGTTTTTACAATAGTTGAATTACATTCGAAAGATGGTGTTATAATAGCTGAATTGTAGCCGAAAGGCGGTGTTACAATAACTGAATTATAGTCAAAAGGCGTTGTTAAAATAGCTGAACTACAGTAAAAGGACGGTGTTACAATACCTGAATTATAGTTGAATTATAGTTGAAAGACTGTGTCACAATAGCTGAATTATAGGTGGAAGACGGCGTTACAGTAGCCGAATTATAGTCAAAAGACGTTTTTACAATAGTTGAATTACATTCGAAAGATGGTGTTATAATAGCTGAATTGTAGCCGAAAGGCGGTGTTACAATAACTGAATTATAGTCAAAAGGCGTTGTTAAAATAGCTGAACTACAGTAAAAGGACGGTGTTACAATACCTGAATTATAGTTGAATTATAGTTGAAAGACTGTGTCACAATAGCTGAATTATAGGTGGAAGACGGCGTTACAGTAGCCGAATTATAGTCAAAAGACGTTTTTACAATAGTTGAATTACATTCGAAAGATGGTGTTATAATAGCTGAATTGTAGCCGAAAGGCGGTGTTACAATAACTGAATTATAGTCAAAAGGCGTTGTTAAAATAGCTGAACTACAGTAAAAGGACGGTGTTACAATACCTGAATTATAGTTGAATTATAGTTGAAAGACTGTGTCACAATAGCTGAATTATAGGTGGAAGACGGCGTTACAGTAGCCGAATTATAGTCAAAAGACGTTTTTACAATAGTTGAATTACATTCGAAAGATGGTGTTATAATAGCTGAATTGTAGCCGAAAGGCGGTGTTACAATAACTGAATTATAGTCAAAAGGCGTTGTTAAAATAGCTGAACTACAGTAAAAGGACGGTGTTACAATACCTGAATTATAGTTGAATTATAGTTGAAAGACTGTGTCACAATAGCTGAATTATAGGTGGAAGACGGCGTTACAGTAGCCGAATTATAGTCAAAAGACGTTTTTACAATAGTTGAATTACATTCGAAAGATGGTGTTATAATAGCTGAATTGTAGCCGAAAGGCGGTGTTACAATAACTGAATTATAGTCAAAAGGCGTTGTTAAAATAGCTGAACTACAGTAAAAGGACGGTGTTACAATACCTGAATTATAGTTGAATTATAGTTGAAAGACTGTGTCACAATAGCTGAATTATAGGTGGAAGACGGCGTTACAGTAGCCGAATTATAGTCAAAAGACGTTTTTACAATAGTTGAATTACATTCGAAAGATGGTGTTATAATAGCTGAATTGTAGCCGAAAGGCGGTGTTACAATAACTGAATTGTAGCTGGAAGATGGTGTTACAACAGCTGAATTATAGTCGAAACGGGTCGAAATTTTTAGTTTACTCGGCACGAAAAATGTAACTTCACGAAAGTACAACACAAAGTATTCGCATAATGTAAAGTACAATAACGAATGAAGAAAACAGTTGGCTTCGATGCTGGATGCACTCACTTTATGTGCACTATCTCAAAGCTCTATAACACTTGAACGTTTAATACTCTCAAGCCCTTACATGGCCATTTTCTTCTACTGAGCTCTGTATTTTCGGCTCATTAATTTTCTTACAAATATGCAAAATCATTTGCGTGGGGTAGCATTTTACCACGTCTTTAGACCGCATGTTGAAGAACTTCGGTTTCCCTTTCAACTCGTGCGTCAAAGTGAGTCCTCTTCACCGGTGTCTCTATCACAGCCATCGCGGATTTCACAAAATCAAAAGTGGGAATGCATGTTCGAGTGCCTGTACAGTGTACGCTATGACGACTCCACTCAGTAGATCAAATGCTTTCTGCAACTGCCAACATATTCATGTTTTATTACAGCCGCGCTCCTATAAAGTTATTCTCTGTTCTTTCGTTTTTCTGCGATACGATTTATGAAAAACATACACAAGCTTTTTACCCTTTGAGAGAATTTAAATGTTCTCCACGGTAGATGATTTGTCTTAAAATCGGTCTAAATACCGAGGATTTTGTTACACCAGCTAAATTTCATACTGCATTCGGCGGATTCTGCGTCAAAACTACCGAACGGATGAGGCAGATCTGCATCACACGGAGACACGTCGTTGACATAAGGCGTCTCACGAGTATAAATTTACCAAAGCGCGTAATCTTGAGTGAAACCTGAAGCCAAATGTTCAGTGATGCGTACTTCACGCAAGCTGGCTCTGAATATATGAGAGCGAAGTTTTGTTGTTGCCAGCTGAAAATGTGTGAAGATATCCAGTACGTAATTATAGCGTAGAAAAATTTTCTGCAGAAGAAACGATTTCAAACAATGACCGAAACGATGTGCTGTCTCAAGCATTTTATTTCATGAAATTGAAATCTTATGTAGCGTAGAGATTGCATTCTAGGAACAGATGTCGATTTCATCTCATAAATGCTTTGCAGAAAAAAACAAATAGGTATGGTTGCAGTCGAACATTCGACTGCAAAACTAAACAATTAATTATTACAAAGCACTGAAATATGTTGTTTCATGTGTTGGTTGCAGGCAATCCATCGTTTTGTGTTTGCTGCATCTTTAATGAAGAAAACAGTTGGCTTCGATGCTGGATGCACTCACTTTATGTGCACTATCTCAAAGCTCTATAACACTTGAACGTTTAATACTCTCAAGCCCTTACATGGCCATTTTCTTCTACTGAGCTCTGTATTTTCGGCTCATTAATTTTCTTACAAATATGCAAAATCATTTGCGTGGGGTAGCATTTTACCACGTCTTTAGATCGCATGTTGAAGAACTTCGGTTTCCCTTTCAACTCGTGCGTCAGAGTGAGTCCTCTTCACCGGTGTCTCTATCACAGCCATCGCGGATTTCACAAAATCAAAAGTGGGAATGCATGTTCGAGTGCCTGTACAGTGTACGCTATGACGACTCCACTCAGTAGATCAAATGCTTTCTGCAACTGCCAACATATTCATGTTTCATTACAGCCGCGCTCCTATAAAGTTATTCTCTGTTCTTTCGTTTTTTTGCGATACGATTTATGAAAAACATACACAAGCTTTTTACCCTTTGAGAGAATTTAAATGTTCTCCACGGTAGATGATGTCTTAAAATCGGTCTAAATACCGAGGATTTTGTTACACCAGCTAAATTTCATACTGCATTCGGCGGATCCTGCGTCAAAACTACCGAACGGATGAGGCAGATCTGCATCACACGGAGACACGTCGTTGACATAAGGCGTCTCACGAGTATAAATTTACCAAAGCGCGTAATCTTGAGTGAAACCTGAAGCCAAATGTTCAGTGATGCGTACTTCACGCAAGCTGGCTCTGAATATATGAGAGCGAAGTTTTGTTGTTGCCAGCTGAAAATGTGTGAAGATATCCAGTACGTAATTATAGCGTAGAAAAATTTTCTGCAGAAGAAACGATTTCAAACAATGACCGAAACGATGTGCTGTCTCAAGCATTTTATTTCATGAAATTGAAATCTTATGTAGCGTAGAGATTGCATTCTAGGAACAGATGTCGATTTCATCTCATAAATGCTTTGCAGAAAAAAACAAATAGGTATGGTTGCAGTCGAACATTCGACTGCAAAACTAAACAATTAATTATTACAAAGCACTGAAATATGTTGTTTCATGTGTTGGTTGCAGGCAATCCATCGTTTTGTGTTTGCTGCATCTTTTATAGATAATTCCCAGGAGATGGGCAATAGATGACATATCTCCTCTCAATCCGCCATGAAAACAGCCCCATCTAAAAGGTCCCATGAAGTTCGTATACATTGTTGCAACCACTGCTAACAGAATGGTTTTACATACACAATAAACGATTTCACAAATTTGTTTTTGGTACATAGCGAATTTGGATTCAACATTTCACTCGAATATCGATTCCAGCAGTTACTTTTTCAAATGCTTTCTTCACCTGTCAGATGGCACTAAACGATATTGAGGCGCTTAACCGCCATAAGAGCCACCTCCTCCACTCCTTCAACATCTCATATGAAAAACCAGAGGACCGTAACAAATGGGATACGAAAAACGCCCGTTACTTGCGTACGCATGCGATACGCGGCTTACGCAAGAGCTTATTCATGCATGTGTCACTCATAAGGTTCGCGTCATATGCATTTTAAAAAAAGGATGCTTTCGATTTGCTACGTTGCCGTATGTCGTGATACCTCACAGACCTATTTGTTAATTCATGGGAATTACACAGGTCGATGAGTGTCGCGTCATATGCATTTTAAAAAAAGGATGCTTTCGATTTGCTACGTTGCCGTATGTCGTGATACCTCACAGACTTATTTATTAATTCATGGGAGGGAAATTACACAGGTCGATGAGCTTTAAATCGATTGGAACTTCTCTGGAAGAACAAAATCTAATACAGTAATGAATACAATATAAAAACAAATGTTGCGCCATCATCATAACAACGTTCTTCTTCAAGAACAGTTTGTAAAACGCTTTGCAAAGTTTACGGCAAACTCTGCAAAAGCTCAGAGTAAACTATGCAAAGTTGTTTAACGTTTGAGGAAAAAAAAATTTTTTTTTTGTGTGATAAAAGAAGAGCGCCAAGATACACTGCAATTGCGCAAAACCAGAGATAGAGCTGCAGATATGTTGGAAATGCAATTGCAGCTGTGTTGGAAATGCAATTGCAGCTGTGTTGGAAATGCAATTGCAGCTGTGTTGGAAATGCAATTGCACGACGAGATACAGAACGAGGTAGTTCAAAATTTCCCAATTGCTTTTTGGGTCACTTCCTCATTTTAAGTTTCAATTTCATTCGGTTGGACAGCAACAGTAAGATCCATAACACTTGCTCGAGAAATTAATCAAGACACAGAAAACGTGAAGCTTTTCATCGAACATTGTTCGGGATGAATTCGAAACAAACTCGAATATGTGCCAGATGGCTGGCTGGCTTACACTTTATGCGCACTGATGCGCTCATTTATTCGACTAACCGATTTCCTAAATGTTCCACAAGTAACGAAAATTCATATTTTCTCGGCTCACTGAACGATCATGATCAATACTGGCAACGAAAACATATTTATGAGTGCCCAACTGGCTTGCCGTGCTCGCATTAATCGTCAAATATTACATTTTTTTTTTAAAAGGGAGTCACAAGAGCTCCTATGGAAATCGAATGACTTCCATTACCATAAACGTTGTTCACCACTACACTATTTCGCAATCCGGAGCGCTTATGCAAATATTCTATGAAAGAATCGTTATTGTTTTTGCGTTCCGACCAGCGAAAGATGGTTGCTCATTGCACGCAAAATTTTCCACAAATTCGCTTTACTCTAACAATCGCCCAAACAATGTGCATCAGAGACAGCATCTAACGGTGCAGGTGTTGCATCTATCAAACTTCAATACTCAAGTCCGGTATTTCTCGCCCGAATAGCCGGAAAGAAATACAAAAGCAAATTTGCCAAAGCACACAAAAATTACCGCACTCTGAATGCCACGAGAAAAATTTCAGTAATTCTAGAAAAAAGTTTTGGGATTGTGTGGAAACGATTTTCGAGCATGATTTTGCAAAAAAAAAAATCGCTTAAACAATTTGCAGCTAGGCGAAAGTCATCGAAATGAGCTGTATTAATCTTATGCAAATGAAGTGAGTTGCTCATTAAAAATATTCACTTGTTTTATTTGAAGGACGAGAAGAGAGCTGTAACAAAATTAATCACTTTTGAAATCGTTTTAAACGTCCGTCCATCCATTTATCTTTTGTACCGATCACAATAATGCGAATGCGATACAAGGACTTTCGAAATTTTTTTAAATACTAAGCTGAGACCTTCTTGAGAGTCTCCGAGTCCCTTCTCTCTGCTAATGTAGAATGGTGTTTATAGTAGTTTGGCTTAGCCTGTTGGTTGAATGAATGACAATCAAAAGAGCTTTTTGGAAAGCTTTTTTTAAATCATAAAGACAGAAGCGCTAAAATTTTAAAAGTTTCTGCAAAACCTACTCAAATGTATTATATTCTTCTAATAAGGCTCTAGAAAAATTCCTCTAGAGAAGACACCTGGAGAAGCAAGAAAATAAGAGCGGAAGAAAGATGAAGCATAAGAATAAGTGCTGCTATAGACAGCTTCCGGGGTTTCAGATGTAATAGCATGAGTTTGGAATGGTGGTATATAAAAGCTCTAAGATTTTACAGACGTCAATTCAAGAAGTGTTCGAAAGCCATTGAGGAGCGCGTTTTTGTATGGAGACAACACTCCAAGCGGTCGCATTTGAGACATTAATATGTGAGTGTCATTCATATAAGCTTCTTAAGCAGTCGCCGGTTAAAATATCACTGAAATTAACTGCTCCAGTAGTATATACCAGCTTACGAGCGTAGCGCAGCCGCTATGTAGACTAAAGCTACTGTTGCGCAAGCGGAAAGTGAGCTAGCTGATGTTACTGCAGAGGTGTGTAATTTGTAAATTAGAATAATGAGATGCTTACTGGATGCAAGCAGCTCAAAATATTGTCAGTTCTCTTCATCGCTACCTACATGTATGCCGACTGCTCGGTTGTCTTATCCACTCGATCATTATCAAATGTTCATAATTGGGCATAACGTGTCTAGCGTGTCCTAAAAACTCTGAATGGTGATTACATCATTCACTAGTGTTATAAAAATGCTCAATACTTTATTATGTAGTATTACGGCTATAGTATTACGGCTACATGAGTTAACTCATGTAGCCGTAATACTTTATTATTTACTGCGAATGCTTGAATAAATATATCCATCCTATTACCTGGCGCTAGCAACCTAATGGCACCGTTGGAGGGAGACGGAAATAAAATAAGTAAGAAAACAGCGAAAACAGTTTATGGCTACATGAGTTAATTGCCTCGTTGTCACTAAAAGCTTCCGCCCTAATAATAATTATCTTCAGACTGGTAAGAGCCATCGTTGAAGGAAAACAAGCACGCACATTTATTTTTCCGGAAAACTATGCGATAATTTTTTCGTTCTTTTCCCGTCGTCCTCCTATACGAAGAGGATATACATGACGATATACAGTTGTACGCTAGCACACATACAGTTATGGCGTTTTACGTTCTACAGACGGTAATGCCTAAACGAATGATGCTAAGAAATAAAAACAATTGAAACACATCCAAGAGCTCTCCTTCAATACTGATGCACGATAACTGTGTTTTATCCTGATTTTAATGACATGTTTTGGGCAGATATATCTATGGATTTCATTTAAAAAGAGACCCATTTTGCTATTCTGATATCAAAATCAGACCGATTCAATAGCCCAAATTTCCACACGGTGACTTGTCTCCACGGCACTTTGGTAGTGAACATTTACCCCTCAAATATTTTGTTCTCATCAAAGAAATTATCAATATACGGAATAGCCTAACTTCGGTCCTTCCGGAGTGGAAAGTCATAAGCGAAAGAAATCGTTCTTCAGCGCCAGAACATTTCATTTCATGATGGTTCACCATGAAAAATGCCATTAGTATTGTTTCATTCACGTCCCAGAAATTCTTGCCAAAGTTTTTTTTTGGCTCTAGGCAATCGAGACATAGTCGTTCTATGTCGCGCATGACATCGAACTGGGTTATATACACAGTTATTCAGCTGTCTTTGACTATTTCGACAAAAACATAACATGCAAAGGAGAGTTTAGCTGTTAAGCTACTAATTGCTGACTACGTTGCTGTCGTGCATCATAACCTATTTTTAAAACGAAACCGCGAATGGTTTCCATCTACTCAAAGCCACAGGAAAGCTAAAATAAATATAAACGTATCTGGAAATATCGATTTAAATTGCTTTTGTTCTCAACCTTATTCGAAAACAAAAATGATTTGTGCTGCCTATGAAGTGAGGTAAAATTTGTTCATTGCATAGAGATTAGAACGGGGACTCAGAGGGGCAAGTTAATGATCCTTTTGATCTGTCATCAGAATTTCACAATACAAGCCGATTATAGACGGTGTTCTTCTTTGCCTCTTGTCGCGAAGGCTTCACGAGAATCATCCGCGGAGAAAACGTCCTTTTAGTTCGCGGTCAAGCTCAGGGTGATTTGATAAAGCCTTAAAATTTTCTGCTTTGAGTTTTTGTGGGCAAGAGTTTCAATTTAACATTTCATTCCATACTTTCAGAAGCTCTTTAACAGCGTTTTTGGATGGAGTACCACAGCTGCGAGGACAGAGAAGGTGAGATTTGGATGAAAAAATGAACCCTTGCCTTCCATGTCACTCCACCGAAAAAAAAAAAGTGGCGCGGAGAAATGATTACGATAGTTTCCAGAGTTTTCTTCCTCTGGAGAGTGTCTCTGTTGCTCAGCTAGGAATGACGTGTTCTTTCTTAGTCTAAGAAGGGGGTCAACCGAACAGTTTTGGTTTCCTTTGCCTAGCAGTTCCGTTGGTCCTTACTGCTTCTGATACCACCCAAATTTCGTTTACCATTTGCAGTACGCCTAATCTTCCCGTATACCAATTGCAGGCCAAAGATCCACTTCATCTTAGAAGTTAAACCAATTCGTTTTGAGTTGCCGGATAACTTTTACAAGGGACTTCAAAACCTACATGATTGAGTAGTGAGATTCCCTCCCACCACCCCACCAACTCTTTGTAATAGAAAAAAGAAATAAGATCCTGAGTGACACTTTTGTCTTTTGTCACTCCAATCTTATCACAACTAATAGCCAAAAAGTAGTAAACGGGTTGGTTGGGATGGTTGAGCAGGTTTGATTACTTCACTTCAACACAGCAATTAGTTGCCATTGTTGAGGGATATCAAACTGTAATGAAGGGGAAAACTGAAAACAAGGAAATTCCCCAAATAAGGACTAAAACAATAGAACATTAATAAAAAAGAAGAAAAGGAAAAACATTTGTAGTGTTGATGAAGGGCTCGTGATAAGGGTAACGAAGGGGGTGCAATGATTTTAATAGACAACAGTCATTGTGCAACCAACTTTGGCGCAGCCAGCTGATGGGAGTAACGTTTCTTCGTTATTTTATTCCTCGAGCACCGACTGTTCAAGGGCAATTCAGGTGAATAACGGAGTGTGTATATTCATGCTTTTGATAGAACAGCTTAATATCTGAACGCCAAGCAGCAATTCCGTTTCATGTGACTTTCATATGCTTTTCCTCTTGTTTGTAGATGCCCATGTTTCAGACGCTCAAATGGCGATCTTTCGTTCACGTATTTGGTACACATCGCATGCTTGCCTCGTATCACTGGTCCATTTAACTGATCATCACTGACTCTTCTTAAGTTCGGGGCAGTTCGAAACAAAGTCGTTAAGTGTAAGTTCAGTGGCAAACTTGTCGACTCGCTTATAACGTAGTGCGGCAATTCACATTGCAAACAGTATCAAAGCTCAACCGCATAAAGCATTTTATCCCCATTACTTCATGGCGTTTCTACTTAGCATCTTTACACTTAGCTATTAGATATGCACATTAGTCATATCCTTGTTGTTCTGAAGTGTGATTTGCGCTAGACTTGTTTCCATCAACCTAATTCCTTCCCCTTTAGATGCGCTTTTAACTTATCCAATTTATTCCTCATTTTTAATTTCTTTTTTTATCACGCAGCAACTAAATCTTAAAAAGTCTCTTAAGCCATAAACTATTCCAATCAAGTATCTCCTCAATTATTTAAAGAATAATTTACAAATTAAAAATGAATTCGTCGTTATCAGGAACTCACTGTGAGGTATATACTCGGTAAAAGTACCTAAGTCGGCATTTGTTAGCAGCGTACATTACACTTTAGAGAACTTTCCCATTTATGAGTATTCCTTATGGAAATTTTAATTACTGCCTTCTGCTTTGATTGACCTTTCATCGGCAGATCGTATTTTTTTTCCGCATTACTAAATGCAATTAGAAGAATTAAGTTTTGATCGAATTCAAGAATGTATAACGTTCTTATATACTGCATCTTCAATAAAATGTGCTCTAAGTAAACTCATACGAAGGACATATTCAGTAATACTTTGTTGAGGATAATCTCATTGGAGGGTAGACAATAACTGTTGAACACGGATAAAATAGACTCTAATCATTCCTTTTTTTATTTTATCGATGTCGATGTTGAGCTTTGAAAGTTTATTTGTGTTTCATTCATTTCAGTGCAAAATATATTTTTTATTAATATTATTAACCATTAATGATAGGTGTTCAGTAGGAACAAGGAGTTGAGAGATACTGCAAATATATTTATAGGTGAACATACGCTGAAAAGGAGTTTTCAAGACGCTTAAACACGCCCTCAACGAATTATTAAACAACGAAATGGGTTGTGTGCATCTGATGCAGCCCGCTTTTTGTGACCGATGTGCCTTATGAAATCAACATTGAGCATACCGAACGAATAATTTTTTTAAAATAATTATTTTTTGAACAGGTTAGTGCTCTAGTTGCATTGTCCACGGCTTTCACGGCACAGTTGCTCACATATAAGCTCACTGGATTTGCACAAACCAAACTTAAGTGCATCCTCTCACCACTGCCATTGATCTTCACACAGCCATTCAGGACATCTGAGGACAAAGCTCATAGCCGAAGTAGGCGGATTTATAGTACATTCACTTTATCTTCTCCCAATAGCGCTATTTGCTCTTGTCCTCATATGATGCTGGCCGCACGATTGATGGTGGCACCAGGAATAGCATTCTCTAGACAAGTAATCCTTCATGGAACGAGTGTGCTCAATACCAGTCGATTATTCAATCATTTTTAACGATAACAATAATTGCGTAACATACTTAAGCACTAAGTTTAGTCGAACTGCAATATAAACATCGCGAGCCTCAGTTCCACCTTCAGGCTAAACGGTTCAAGCAATGATCCCAAAAAAAAACGCTTCGCTCTCTTTTACGAAATTCGCCCACAAGCGTCAACCATCAACGTTTCTACAGCGAAAAAATAGTTTCTGCGACAACCTGCACATCGTCACAGTCTCTTCACTGGTAAGGGTGAAACTTATAGGGCATCAACGTCGAACCACACCGTAACGTAAGCAGGTGAGAAACCAGGCTGTGAAACAACGGACAAATACAGCGCATTCGCTTCGCCGTAGAGAGGCGCCAGATTCCCTGTGGCGGTAACGGAATCATTCAAACTTGATTTCGTTGCGGAGTAATGTAATTTGCCTTAACCCAAAATATGTGAACATCATAAGTGCTGGATCAGCAACACTATGGGCGTGAAGTTAAAACTAAAAGCACCTTATCGAAAACGGTTCTGGAAATAGCATCTTAGAAAAGGGCCACGGTAAAAAACGCTGCAGGTTTAAGCGGCAATCTCTTTATAGTTTGTATATTACAAATTTTTGTTATATCATTCAGAACGATTTATTATTGTTACGAATACAGGTGATCAGGGAAAATTCATGATTGCAATAATATAAATTAGCCCTTTTTGGATGTTATTTATCGACATATCCAGAAAGATTATATATTTGAATAGTAAACAATTATATATGGTTGGTGTAAACAACTTTTAATGCGACCAGCATATAAAATTTGTGTTCGATAATCGCCATGAAGCGAAACAACAAACGATTTTTTGGCTAGCTGCATACATCAAAGGCTCGCTAAAATGGCACTGACTGTCAAATTATTTCAAATGGAATAATTCATTAATTATTGAGAGGCACTACTTTTACTGATCGATGTAAATTGAATTCGGTGAATGCTTCCGATTGTTTCACATGGAAGAAATGCATGTTCTGCGAGGAAATCGCCATCTTCGCTGCCGAACTATTAGATAGACTCACATGAGGTGTCAGCGAAGACTTCTTTGTACTAATTTTTCTACTCTTAATATCCTATCTGTAATGGAACACAAATACACACCGGGATTTCAATAGTGGGCAGGGTTCGCCTCACACCTCTGACAACATATCGTCGAATGCTTTGTCATACAAAACAAGCTTCACCAAAAGGTCGACCTTCACTCTCTCCAGAGAATCGAAAAATTTTTTACTGCTTAAGTCCTAAGACGTCGCGCAGTTAATAAATGGTACTATTAAGGCTCTGCTCTCATTACACGTAGCAATAATTTCGTATAGGCTGTCCGCTTAACGGACACTGGTAGCATTACTGCTACCTTTAAGCTGTAAATAAAAAGTCATTCATGAGAAATCGGATGTCTACAGGATAGATAGTATCGACTAGAGTAAACAAGCATTTAAATACCGCCCATGTATGACTAAACAATTACGCAGTCGTTTGGTTTATTGTTTAATGTTCAAGGCAGGAAAAGTAAGAAGTATCTGACGCAAGTATCGACCTTTTTACAGTACCTTCTATCAAGTATTTTAAAATACAAATTGTAAAAGACAAGGAGGAAAATAATTTGTGGTCGGTAAATGTATGAAGGGCACCAGATGATTTATCACTTATCGAATCATAAAGACATCATTGGATTGTGTTTATTGAATCAACTCAAATTGTATGATTCATGCACATATGAAGCTCCCACAATTTTGCGGTATCTAATTCTCGTACACCCGGTCGTCGGTGAAAGTTTAATTTGTCTAACTAATTTTGCTCCTTATCGAATACTTAACTAGCCCGATGGGCATTCGTAGTAAAGGTTGATCTTCGTGATGTCTGTTTTGGATAATCCCCTTCTCTGTCCAATCTATACGCCTGATTTCTTCGGCAGAATATTTGGGAGATAACCTTTTTTAGCGAATGCATGTGACGAATAATGCGTAACGGGCGAAAACCTTTTTTAGCGAATGCATGTGACGAATAATGCGTAACGGGCGAATAGTCATACTCAGTGCCCAGATGATCGATTTGAGAGAGAAATCGTCGTTGAAAATTGTCTACAAACTTATAAGCAAACTTATGAAATCGTTAGCGAAATGAATGAAGAGAAAAAAAAATCGAAGGTAGTAATGATAAATAAGAAACTGTGTTATGAAGAGCATAGAATGGCTGATAATCTATATTTGTTATTAAATTAATGCCTTAGCTTTAGAGGGAATTCGCATATTTCAAAGTAACAAGAAACGCGAGTGTAGCGCATTTCGCAAACGATCGGATCACAAAACGCGAGAAAAAGAACGGATTTTTAGGAAGGAATGTACCATCAGTTCGCAGGAATATTAAAATATATCGCAAAACTGACTAAATTACCTGACATGCTGTAATATTTATTATCAATTTTTTAGGCCGATCACCTCTAATGGGCCACTTTGAAAAAGGTATGTCGTTGCACTTATTTGCTTCACATTATTATTTGGCTACAACATATGTGATGAAACTCCACTTGAAAAAAAAGAAACTCAATTTGACGGCCCGCCACAATAGTGTCCCATAGAAATCTTATCTGCTCGATCTAAATGTGTCAAGCCTCATGCAAAGTAACATTTATGTTGTGTGCATTGGCGTGGGGTATCCTTCCATTGCATCGACATAGTACTTCAACACAGTCGGCTTAGTAGTGCAATAGTAATCAATATTAATACTGCGTAACCTAGTACCACAACAGCAATAAGCTGTTTGGTCAGCGGTGGATGCGGCATGCACAGGACCGGAAGAGTTGGAGCGCACTCGACTTGCGCGGTTGGAGAATGCCGCGATGACGAGTCAGATCAAGGTGATATATATGTATGTATATATTACCTACATGCAAAGGGATGCAAAGGCAGCTGTGATTTCACCGACCTCCGTACAGATGCAGCTGACAACCATACCCACGCACGATTGTTTTGACTGGTTCCGGAACGCCTGGTGGTCAGTCTGGTGGTGGTCCGTCGGCAAAGCAGCCGAGGATCGAACCCAGGTCTCCCTGCATACGAGGCTGGAACTCTGCCACTGAGCTACTGCCCCATGTTATATCTGAATACAACATATTATATATATAATATATTATATTATATATATTAATTAATTAAAAACTTTTCTTCGAAAAGAAACCCTATATACATTATAACCTTATACTCTATGAAACAATATAAAGTACATATTTTATAGAAGTTAGTTTAATAAAAAATGTTTGACTGTTAATCAAGAGACATATCTTCTAGAGAAGACTAGTTTAAATTTAAAAATATTAGATTGTAAATCTAAAGATACGGGTGTTCTGTTGATTGTTATGTTGGTAGAAGTTATTTTAGTAATGCTGTTTGTTGTTCAGGCTATTGCTTTTATTACTTTGTATGAGCGTCATTTACTTGGGGGTAGCCAGCAGCGTATCGGGCCTAATAAAGTTAGTTTTATGGGTGTTGTTCAGGCTATTTTTGATGGTATTAAGCTTTTGAAGAAGGAGCAGATGACCCCCTTGAATTCTTCTGAGGTATCTTTTATCTTGGTTCCTGGTGTCTTTTTTTTGGTTATATATTTGGAGTGGTTTGTTTTACCTTATGCTTTTGATTTTGTTACTTTTGAGTATTCTGTCTTATTTTTTCTTTGTTTGATCGGGTTTTCTGTGTATACTACGTTAGTGAGGGGTGTTGTCAGTAAGTCTAAGTATGGGTCTATCGGTGCCATTCGTGCTAGAAGTCAGAGTGTTTCTTATGAAATCGCTTTTTCTTTGTATTTGTTGGCGGTTATTGTTCATGTTAATATGTTTTGTTTTTCTTCGGTTTTTAATTTGAGTTTGTTGGTTATTTATTTGCCTTTTCTGTTTATGGTTTTGGCGGAGCTGAATCGTGCCCCTTTTGATTTTGCTGAGGGTGAGAGTGAATTGGTTAGAGGTTATAATGTCGAGTACTCTAGTGTGGCTTTTGTTTTGTTGTTTTTGGGCGAGTACGGGGCGCTGTTATTTTTTAGTACTTTGACTTCTGTGTTGTTTTTTAGTTTTAGTTTTTTAGCTGTTTATTTGATGTTTACTCTGTTGGTTTTTATTCGTAGCGCTTACCCGCGTTTTCGTTATGATCTTATGATGAGGTTTTTTTGATTTAAGTTGTTGCCAGTGTCTTTGATTTTTTTAGGGTATTTTGTTGCTGTTTTTTTATAGTGATTGGTAATGTGTATTTTTTAGATATTTTTATGTTTGTATATGTGCTTCAGTTTTTGTTTTATTTTAAGGAGAGTATGTTAGGTGTTTTATTTAAGAAGTTTATGGGGGGCCTGGTTATGGTTTTTGGTTATAGGTCTGATTTGCCTATGAGTTCTGTAGTTTCTGTTTTTACTTTTGTTGTTTTATTGGTTTGTTGTTTTGGGGGCTATTTTACTTATTCTTTTTGTCCTTGTGGTATGGTAGAGTTTACTTTTGTTTATGCTGTTGTGGCCTGGATGAGAACTTTTTTATCTTTCATTTCTAGTGAGAAGTTTTCTGTTTATATTTCTAAGCCCGGCGATAGATTTTTGAAGACTTTTAGGATGTTATTGGTTGAGATTGTTAGTGAGGTTTCTCGTCCTTTGGCTTTGACTGTTCGTTTGACGGTTAATGTTTTGGTTGGCCATATGATTAGTATAATGTTGTTTCAGTTGTTAGAGCTGTTTTTGGGTTTTGGTTATGTTTGGTTAACTATTTTTGCTATTATGATGGAGTGTTTTGTATTTTTTATTCAAAGTTATATTTTTTCTCGTTTAATTTTTTTGTACTTAAATGAGTGAGGTGTTAACTTAAGTTTAAAGTGTTAGACTTTTAATCTAAAAATGGTTTTCCACATCTTAGTTGTTATAGCATAAGAAGTGCATTTGTTTTAAGCGCAAAAGATAGTGGACAGCTAACAAATTTTAGGTAGGTCTTCTAAATCTATTTTGGGTGGTCCCGTTTGTTTATTTTGGTTTTTTGGGTTGTTTTTGTGGTTTTGTTGTCCTTTTTGAATTTTTTTTCTAGGAATGTTTTGGTATGGTGAAGTGTTTTTTTATTGATGACTGTTACTTTTGTTTGCCTTTCTAAGAGTATTGGGGCCTATACTAGTGTTTTGAACTATTTTGTTATTCAGGAGAGTTTGGGTTTATTTTTTTTGGTATTTAATACCTTTTTGTTACAATTTTTTGTTGTGATGATGAAGATTGGGGTGGCCCCTTTGCATTTTTGGGTGTTTAGTGTAACTAATTCATTGGGTGACTGGTTGTTGATGTGGTTCCTTACTTTTCAGAAGTTACCTTTTTTACCTGTGCTTGTTCAGCTTTATGATTTTAAGGTGGTTTTTTTGTTTTTGTTTGGTATTTTTGTATGCTACTTGCAGTTGTTTGTGTTAAAGAGGTATAAGAATATGATGGTCATTTCTTCTACGGAGTCTTTTAATTGGGTTGTTTTAACTTGTTTTTTGTCTGTGGTTAATGTTCTCTATTTGTTTTTTTATTACTTATGTCTTATGGTAATGTTGATGCCTAGTTTTGTTGTGAAAGATTTGAGTTTTGTTAATTGGGAAACCGTTTTTGTGTTTCTTAATGTTCCTTTTAGTGTATCTTTTTTTATTAAAATTTTTTCCTTGAGGGAGTTGTTTAAGTTGGATGGTGTTTTTGTTTTGTTTCTATTGTTTGTTATATTTTTATCTATGTTGTGTTTTAGTTTATGATTGGTTAATATGAGCGCTAAGACTATGTGGTTTTTAAGTAATAATTTAAAGAGTGTGTTTTTTTTTGTTGTTCCCATGATGGTGATTTCTGTAATTTATTATCTTAGTAAAAGTTTTATTATGTCGTCTTGATAAGGCGGAGTTCTGTGTTGAGGTAATAAAACGTTAAATAGATTTTCTATGCCCGGCTACGGACTGGGAAGAGTGTCGTTTTTGTATGCCTTAGTTTAGATAGAATTTTTGTTTTTGGTGCGAAAGGGTACAGGTATAGACTCTGTTAGTTTATTTTTGAAAATATGACTCTGAAGAAGTCAAGAAGTTTAGGGGTGGTGGGATTAAATTTGTATGGTTTTATTAGTTCTTTGGTTGTAAGTTTGCCTTCGAGTAAGTCTTTGACTTTAAATTGGAATTTTGGCAGTATATTGGGTATGGTTCTTATTTTTCAAATCTTGACTGGTACTTTTTTGGCTTTTTATTATTGTGATGATAGGATAGGGGCTTTTGCTAGAGTTCAGTATGTTATGTATGAGGTAAATTTTGGTTGGGTTTTTCGTGTTTTTCATTTTAATGGGGCTAGTTTGTTTTTTATTTTTTTATACGCGCATTTGTTTAAGGGGTTGTTTTTTGTTAGATATCGTTTGAAGAAGGTTTGGTCTTCTGGGCTAGTTATCTTACTGTTGGTGATAATGGAGGCTTTTATGGGATATGTTTTGGTATGGGCTCAAATAAGTTTTTGGGCATCTGTGGTTATTACTAGTTTGTTAAGTGTTATCCCTGTTTGAGGTCCTTCTATTGTGACCTGAATTTGAGGTGGTTTTACTGTTTCTGGTGCAACGTTGAAGTTTTTTTTTGTTTTGCATTTTTTGGTGCCTTGGGGGTTATTAGTAATTGTTCTCTTTCATTTATTGTTGTTACATGAGACTGGTAGGACTTCTAAACTTTATTGCCATGGTGATTATGATAAGGTTTGTTTCTATCCAGAGTATTGAGTTAAGGATGCTTTGAATTTGGTGGTGTGGTTAGTATTTATTGGGTTTTCTTTAGTTGCTCCTTTTTATTTAGGGGACCCTGAGATGTTTATTGAGTCTGACCCTATAATGAGGCCTGTCCATATTGTGCCTGAGTGATATTTTCTGTTTGCGTATGCTATTTTGCGGGCTATTCCTGATAAGGTTTTGGGGGTGTTGGCCTTGTTTATGAGTATCTTGGTGTTTTTTTTGTTTGTTTTTGTAGACAACTATACTTCTGTTATATCTAAGGTTAATAAGTGTTTGGTATGAATTTTTATTTTTGTTTCGGTTGTTTTGAGTTGGTTGGGGCAATGTTTGGTTGAGGCTCCGTTTGTTTTTTTAAGTATATTTTTTTCTTTTATATACTTTTTTGTTGTGGTTGTTATAGTGTCTTTGTTCATATTTTTTGGTAAATTATTTAGGTAGGTATACTTAGTATAATAAATATAGCGGGTTTAGGACCTGAAGATTTTTGGTATATTATGTTTCATAATTTTCATATTTTGAGTTTGTCTAGTTACCCTTTGCTTGTTTTTTTTAGTTCTTTAGGTTTAACGAGGTCTTTGGTTGTATTTTTTAAGTATGGCTTATCTTTGGGCTTGTTGTTTTGTTTGTTTTCTATTATGTTTGTTTCTTTTGCCTGAGGAAAAGACATTGCCATAGAGGGTCTTAGTGGATTTCATAATTTTTTTGTTATAGATGGTTTTAAGTTTGGGGTTTTGATTTTTATTTTTAGAGAGTTTATGTTTTTTTTGGGTATTTTTTGGACTTTTTTTGATGCGGCCTTGGTGCCTGCCCATGATTTGGGAGGGGTCTGGTCTCCTATCGGTATACATTTGGTTAATCCTTTTGGAGTGCCGTTGTTGAATACTATTATTCTTTTAAGTAGGGGGGTATCTGTGACCTGGGCGCATTATAGTTTGTTGAGGAACAAGGGCTGTGTTAATAGTTTGGTGTTGACTTGTGTTTTAGCGGCTTATTTTACTGGCATTCAGTTAATGGAATATAGTGAGGCTAGTTTTTCTATTTCTGATGGAATTTTTGGCAGTATTTTTTATTTATCTACGGGGTTTCATGGTGTTCATGTTTTATGTGGTGGTTTGTTTCTGTTTTTTAACTTGTTGCGTTTGTGTATGTCCCATTTTAATTATAATCATCATTTAGGGATATGTATGCGGCAATAGCTCAGTGGTAGAGCCCTCGCTTCGCGTGCGGGGGGACCCGAGTTCGATTCCCGGCTGCATTATACCATACCACTGACAGCCCAGCCAGCGGGTGGTTAACAACAGGCTAAAACATCCAAAGGGATGGCTGTGCTCGGCGTGCGATTACCTCAGTAACATCGAGACATCGCACTGAAGGCCCGAACGGTAAGAACAAGAACAAGGACTACAATAGTAGCCAATAGTGATACTATATAACTTAGTACTATAGTAGAGTCGACTTTTAAGTCACTCATTCGATTTCCTTCCTGGTCACTCAGTTGACTTTCAGGTCATTCAGTCGACTGTCCTTGTTGCATATATTCGAAACAAGCATTATATGGCTTTATAAACTTTCGCTGAAGAGGAACGGTATCACGGCTGTGAGCCGTAAAAGCATTCTGATATAGCCCATAGTTTGTAAGAGCACAGCGCGGTATATAAATGTGCAACAATTGTCAGAGCCATCGTATGAGCCTTCCACAATCTAAAATTTGATACATTTGATTGGTTACCGTCTGCCAGACTGCATCACTGCTTAGGGGTTCACTTTAGAAAGGATTCTGGCATTCAGACAGTCATTAAGAAACAGATGTATGCGTCATTCAATATCCTATTTAAACTGCTTACTATTACTGTTAAGAACGTGCTTTCTGCTTACTGAAACAGAGAATCAACTATGCTCACGTTCGAATCTATGGGCGTGCACAATCTCGTGCACAACGATCCCTTTCGTGTTGTATCCTCTGCTGAGAGCTAAACTTTGCAAACCACCTGAAATTTTTGTTTCAAATTAATTTTTAGAGGCGTCTACACGATTTATTTTTCGAGATCGCAAACGATCAGGCTAGCTTTTACAACTTCGCCCTCGAGATCAAGTCGTTTTGCAAACTGCCTAAAATTTTTTAAAAAAACATTCCAAATCCACTAAAGAAATTAATGAATCGATTCCAAACCAAGCTTGGAAAAATCTAAACATCTGATCGACAGCCTAATCTATTTTACCCACTTTTCTGCTATAAGGCACTTTGCGAGTGTGAATTTGTCTAAATGGTCAAAAGTAACGACAAATTGGCTCACTAATTTGGGCTATTTATATAAAGATTTGTAAGTTATCTTCGTCGAGAACAATCTTGTTGCGTAGAAATCCACAATCCAGCCAGTTTTACCGACTGATGCGCTACATCCTACAAATGAACATAGTCGTGATCGTTCTTTGTTCAAGGTACGATTCGGATGCACGTTAATGTATTATTATCTTCGATAGCTGCTGCGATTCCAGCTTTTCTGCAATGCATACGATTACGCCTGATAGACCTTGCTCACTGCATTAGCCATGTTCGTTAATTTCGTCTGCTATTTCTATCCCATGAATCTCTGAATACGCATTGAGAAGAGCCGAAAATTTCAAGATTTTGAAAAAAAGATAAGTCGCCTATAAGAGAATCCGATGCCCTTCTTGCTTCTAGTAGCTCTACATAAATGTAAGGGAAAAAAGAACGAGATTCGGCGATCATTAATGAAACGTTGTCGGCACAAAAAAAATTGAAGAAACTATTCGTTAAAACTGTTAAAAAATTGCAGAGGAAAGGGTGGAATGGGAATGCATCATTTTAGTTCGATATTATGTAACAGCGAGAGGGACTTGAGACGATTCACGCTCTGCTGAGTCCTCTTCATATCACATTCCGTTATAATATGTGCACCTCTAAGCATCACTGCCCTCTATTCATGAAAACGCATAGCGAAGGTTTATTTCATAATCTGCATGACGCTTGCGCCACGAAATGCAATGCCATCGTAGAATAAGACCTTTGCAAATGGTGAAAATCCAAACATTGTGGAAAAAAGCGGTGGACGACCTGTAAAGTAAATTAATACAGAAAACTGCAACGTCAGAAGATCTCTGCAGATTAGAACACATCAGCGCATAATCTCTCAAAGAAGGACCAAGGCACGGCAGCAAAACAACAGAGCATTGCTATAAAGGCAGTAATGTCTCACGTTTGTCTATGAAGTCCTTGGTCAATCAGAGATGGCTCCCGTTCCTTAGGCCATCTCATAGAGCAGTTTCGAATCGCGTTTTTTATCACCGCACGATTCCCATTTGTTACACGAAAAGAACGTTCTGTATTACCAGAAGAGATACTGTTGTCCAGTAAAGTGATCAGGTTTATAGCGTTCGATGTCCAGTACATTAAGTTCTCAATTAAGCTCAAAAATCGTTGAACATTACTGATTGGGTTATCCGAAATCCACAAATGAGCCGAAGGGGAAGTTTGTTGACACCGTCAACGTCCTTCAAATGAGAAGAATGCAAAATTTGGCGGAGTTTCAAGCAGGAAACGATCAATGTTGAAGTTAGGCTTTTTACTATATTTCTTAGCGCTAACAAAATTGAGAAAAAATTCTCACAGCTTGGAAAATTTTCTTTCCAGTCTAAATGAAGAGAAGACAAGTCGTTAATGAGTATAGAGAATCGGTCGACTTTCGAAATGACCCCTAAGAGATCAGCACTCGTTTTTGTCAGTCATACAGTAGTCCAGTGAACCAACGAATAGCGTTAGCTTTCATGAGATCCGTTTGTTTAATTGAAATAAACAGACTGGTGATATCTCCTTCACAAAGGTCGGGATTGTAAATTGCGGAATTGTCAACTGTATCGATGCTGCCCAGATCGCTCGATAACGGCTTCGCCAACTTGAAATCCTCATGCGTAAGAAATACTCCCGAAGGCGGTTCAAGACCTCTGAAGTACTAAAATATCCACATTATGATGAACTATTGTTCTCAATGATGCCAGAACGAAGCAGTAAGAGCGGAGGGAGAAGGGTTAGGGAGCAGGGGAAAAGCAGAGAGCGGAAACAGATAAAAGCACGTTGACAACGTGGAAAGTACCCGATCGCAGCTAGTTAGTACAACTATGAATTCTGAAAGAGTGCTTTACTTGTTTTAGTTTCCGGACGTAAGTGTACGTCTTCCTGTCTGTAATTTCAATCGACGACCTTCCTACTAAAGAGCTACTCTTCTAAAATGCGGTTAGAAATATTATCGGTTAAAGGCCCGCATGAACAACATTATCAGCCTCTGTACACTAACCTCTTATTCATTCTGGAAAAATGTTTTTCAAAAGTTCTGACAACTTTTCTCCTTCATACCCATCTATAGCACCGAAACATGCCTTCTACGACCTGGCGTACAGTCAGTCGTATTCAGCTTACGACAAATGTAGCATTTAAAAAAAAAACCGGACTTTCTCGGAAAGGAGTAACAGAACGTAGCTAGAATACCCATCATTGAAATTTTTCGTCGCATGCAACCGCTACTTTGAAAATCTCCTTGTTTTAGTTTCCGGACGTAAATGTACGTCTTCCTGTCTGTAATTTCAATCGACGACCTTCCTACTAAAGAGCTACTCTTCTAAAATGCGGTTAGAAATATTATCGGTTAAAGGCCCGCATGAACAACATTATCAGCCTCTGTACACTAACCTCTTATTCATTCTGGAAAAATGTTTTTCAAAAGTTCTGACAACTTTTCTCCTTCATACCCATCTATAGCACCGAAACATGCCTTCTACGACCTGGCGTACAGTCAGTCGTATTCAGCTTACGACAAATGTAGCATTTAAAAAAAACCGGACTTTCTCGGAAAGGAATAACAGAATGTAGCTAGAATACCCATCATTGAAATTTTTCGTCGCATGCAACCGCTACTTTGAAAATCTCCTTAAACGATTCTAGTTGGAAAGGGACAGTTAACGAAACCTCATCCGGAAAGCAGATGACGATCGCTGGAATCAAAAAGAACGACAAGACAAATAGCATGGCTAAGTGTGCACAACCGGTAATCACAATCAGAGGCCATTTCCATATGCTGGTTTGCCATGACAGTTTCCGGATGCGCCCTTCATTTGCCGGTTCTGTTTTCGAGGATATTGCCACCTGGATTTTATGTTTATTATTAGTGGTAATAGAGTGCAGCTATAATTAACACCGCCTGTTATGCGTTAAGCGAAGCGCAAATGCTATCACAAAATGTTATTATCGTTCTTCGTTACAACATCATTAATTCAATCGCAAAATTGTTGTGAAATCCTGTCATAAGGGCACCCACTCACTATATGGCATTCCATACGGACTTACTCATTCTCCTCTCTCCCCCCCCCCCTCCCTCCAAAATTGGCGAAATTTTTGCCCAGCACGATATTTAGGCAGAAAAATTCTGAACTTTTGGGAATAATCAGTAAAAACGCGCCGAAAGAGACTAAAATTTCGGATCTTGGGGGAGTTTTCTTGGAAATTTTCAATCCTGTCCACTGCCCCCGGCCTCCACCTGCTAGTTACTTTTGGGCAAGTAGCCATAAAATAGGCCATAGTTCTGGATGATTCAGCATGTATAAGTATGGCGTCTGCTAGTGTGAATTAGGGCGGTGAAATGGGTCCCGCAGTTGGCAAAGAATAGTGGAACTAGAGTGGGCGATGGGATTTCGCGTTTTCTAAGGCTTGTGAGTTCCAGGGGTGGGATGCGAGCACGCCTCGGGATTTTAAATACTGACTCTTCTAGCCGCTCACTATGGCCGATCTGTTTCGATGCAGCCATCGGAATTTACCTCCGTTGGATGCCACTCGCCTCTGCTCCTTTTTATTTTTCCAAACGCGAGATGAACGATAGCAGTAAACTTCTTTCACCTCGTTGGCTTGTTCGAATCGTTCGTTTAGTTTGTTTCAAATACAACACGTAATTTAACAGCACGTAGATAGAAATAATTTTCATAACATTTGTCGAAGAAAGCTTGAAAGTGCGAGAAACTAATGTTCCTATTTTCAGCAATTCCAGCGAGTAATTACAGTCGCTGTGTATTGCGAATAATGAGAGCTTTTTGATGGAACCCTAAAATCCCAAAGGTGCTTCGGCTCGAAGCTGCACCAAATGAACACATTGCAAAAAATTTTCTACCACAACTATGAAAAGTTTTCATCGTTGATTTAGATTTGGTTTTAGATTTGGAAAAAAAACTTGTTTTTTTAATGCGAGGAAAATGTAGGAAATTTTAAAATTTGTAAATCAATGCGTTAAGTAGAATGGATATCGTAGATTAGTGCCACTTATGCGTGTTGCACAAATTTCATCTGATTTCGCTTGTCTTTCTCATCAATCAGATCAATTATTAATTTTATGGGCGAATACTTGAGCCCACCAAAAATGGTGATGTTTTGCTTATGAAATTAGAAAAGGTTTTTGTTTTTTTTTTTAAGGGCATGCATTTCCTTTCTGCGCTCAACAACTTTATCATTCAATTTCCAATTTTTTTTTCAGTTGCAAGCATCTTATACGGCTAAAACGCGTAATAATCGAACCTCGCAAGAATTTTCTTGAAGAAGAATAGCCTTTATTCATATGGATAAAGAAAATTGCACGACGCACTGAAATATATAACAAAACGAAACCAATATAAATGAGGTTAGACAGGCATACGTGTAGAAAAAATGCACATATATACAGAAAGAATCGAATGTAATGAGCAAAGAATAGCAAGGAAAAGAATGATAGTCAAGGAAGTTCATTCCAAATATGGACTGAACGGGAAGCAATAGAAGACACTGTTCACAGAACAGGTTTTCCGTGCTAATTGATAACGATGGGGTCGACGTTCACAAGGATCAAGAAGTGTAAATAAACTTTTTAAGGGTATATCAGAGCAACCTCTGACAATTTTGAAACATAGGACCAGGTCAAATTTAAGTCCGGGATACTTCCGAGGTTCGAGATCGAATTTCTTCAACCTGGCCCTATAATCAGGTGTATATGGTCCCCCGAACAATTTACGAAATGCCATACGAGTGTAATATTCTTGCACGTTTTGAAAAGTTTTCATATCACTGATAAGATTAGGTGACCAAGCTTGCGTACAATATTCTAGTATGGGACGACAATATGCTTTACGGTAATGTTCAATACATGTGTGCTGCAATGCACGTAGGATGCAATTAGCCACCTTTAACGCTTTCGTAGCTACTTCAGTACAATGCAGGTTCCAGTGCAAATTTGGACAAACCGTGACTCCGAGGTCGCGAATCCCACCGTTCGCAGACGGTGAAATTTTGTTACCCAATCGCAGGAAGCACTCAGGACGGAAATTGATATTGAGAACCCGGCAATTCTTATACGAAATGTCGTGTCGCCAAGATTTAGAAAAAGCGCTGAAGGCGTTCAAATCGCTTTCCAAAATGTGAAAATCAGTAGCGGGGTTTTGCAAAGGAAGATATATTTTTAGATCATCTGCGAATAATTTGCAAGCGCTAGACAAATTATCACAGACATCGTTTATATACACTATGAACAACAATGGGCCGAGCAAACTTCCCTGAGGAACACCACTGGCCTGATGGTAGTAGTTGGAGAAGGAATCCCCCACGTTTACGGTGAACCAACGATTCGTCAGAAAAGTTCTTAGCCACTTTAACAGTGAACCACATATACCGTAACCTTCTAGCTTATGCAGAAGCTTACTGTGGCAGACGACGTCGAAAGCCTTAACGTAGTCGATATATGCTACATCGGTTTGAATTTTGTCGTTAAGTGCACTAATCCAGTCACACATTGAGGTTATTATTTGGGAGATAGTTGATCGACCTCGTAAGAAGCCATACTGGCCTGGATGAATTAGGTTGTTTTTCTGAAGCTGCAGAAGCATATTATCTTTGACAATAATCTCCATTACCTTACACACTGAGGACGTCAGACTAATAGGGCGGTAGTTTTCAACGCAGGTTGGAGGGGTCTGCTTTAGTAAAGGGGCAATTACAGCCGTCTTCCACGTGGAAGGAAGGGAGCAGCAGGAAATGCTTCTTTCAAAAATTAAACTCAGTGGAACAGCTATAATATCTAAGGTGTGTTTCATCAAATAAGAAGGTATTCCATGAGGAGTAAGTGAGGTTTTATTGCTCAATTTGTCAATGGCGTTTCTCATAGATTCTTCACTCACATTCACCGCTGGCAGTCGTTGTTTTGTTCTAAATAGGAATTCTGGCAGAAAGTTATCATCTCTCTTAAAGACTTGACAAAAAAAGTCCGCGAATATGTCGCAGGAGCAATTACAGCCGTCGTCCAAGCGGACGGAAGGGAGGAGCAGGAAATACTTCGTTCAAAAATTAAACTCAGTGGAAAAGAGATAATATTTGAGGTTTGTTTTATGAAATAAGAAGGTATTCTATCACAAGTAAGTGAAGTTTTATTGCTCAATTTATCAATGGCGTTCCTCACAGATTCTACACTCACATTCACCGTTGGCAGTCGCTGTTTTGTTCTAAATAGGAATTCTGGCAGAAAGCTATCGTCCCATTTCTTATCACTCGTTCACGACAGAGCCATCCATTCGCCCATGTTAGCGACTAGTTTATGGCTTTAAAAAACGATTTAGTCACATGATGTTATATATGAATTATACTCACATAAATGACGTCATAAATGGAAATGACGCCATAAATGAGCTTTGAACAATTAGATATGACCAATTCAGAGGTTCATTTGTTGTGCATTAGTGTGCCATAAATAGTCCCTCCATTGTTTCTAGGCAACCAGTTATAAGTCTTAAAAACCATAAAAAGTTCCCCATTTCAGGTTTAGAGTCCAGTGCAGTTAATTTTTTCTTTCGCAACTTTTTTTTCCTTTTGAAAATGTACCGCCTCGTCGTTTAGTGTCGGTTAGTGTGATCTATGAAACTGTCACGATTTCAGAGCAGCCTAGTAGTCCTTTGGCACGCATCCCCGTCTATTGGCAATTTGACTGCTCGCACAGATCCACCGTTTCATTCGACAGCCATTCTATTGTACTGAACGAAGCCATACAACAGGTAAAACATCCGAATGAGTTTGGTCAACAACAGTAACGAGGAACAAAATAACACTGCAGATAAGAACAGCTACGAAGC